>JAITYZ010000837.1:0-22654 GCA_027744595.1 Paronellides praefectus
GAAAAAAAATATATTTACGCACATACACGTTTCCCTTGTTTAAAAAAGGAAAGGAGGGAAAGTGTGCGACGAGAATAATGATGGTGATCATGATCATGATCAACATATTGGCATCCCTGTGTCCTTTGCGTGTTGGTAATGACATATGTGACCATGTGAGTTCAAAGGACAATATTATAAAAACACACAAAAAAACCAAGACCACAATGACACATGAACCACATCAGAAAAATAACCTCCCTCTTTTTTTTACTATTTGAAACTTTTTTCCCTCTACTTTTTTTTGCTTGTATTCCATTTTAACTTTTTCCTCTTCTTTTCTATTCACACGTGTGTCAATCCATCTCCAAGCTGAACTCATTCATACACACAGAGATAGAAAGGTTGAGGTTTTTTGTGCTGAATGTGGTCTTGATGTCGGTTTACGTGTATTTCCGCAACCTTGCTTGGCTTTCATTTTGGGAACTCGCCCTCACCGACATCCTTTTCAGAATCAGAGTTTCTCTTTTTTTACAAGATGACAACAACGGCGCAGCGGATGTATAGGTAGACACACAATAAGTGTATTTATTTGTACTTTGGTAAACACGAAAAAAAATGTTTTCTTGTTCGGTTGTTATTGTTGTTGTTGTTATGTTTGGAATGCTGTATTGATATATTTCTCCTTTTTTGTGTATTTCCATGTTTTGTCGTTTTCTCCCTAGTCTTTTTTAAGGTTCGTTCGTTTTTACAACTTTTCTACAAAAAAAGTACAATTGGAATGCTGTATTGATATATTTCTCCTTTTTTGTGTATTTCCATGTTTTGTCGTTTTCTCCCTAGTCTTTTTTAAGGTTCGTTCGTTTTTACAACTTTTCTACAAAAAAAGTAAACTTGACTCCAATCTGTGCATACAGTGGTCGTAAACGTGAGGTAACTTCCATACAAAACATACACATACAACTAGCCTTCTTCGTTTTTCTCCTAAAGAGAAAAAAATGGAAACAAAAGGCAAAAAAAGAAGAGAAAAGAATTGCATGGAAACAGAAAAAACGGGGCTAGGGAAAGTTAAAAGTTTGAGACCACCTAGCCCAACAACCTACATTTTTTGGAAACACAAGAGTACAGCTTCATCAACATCATCGCTACAACTACTTTTGTTTTTTTGATGGTCGACAAGTCGGTCAAAAATCTGGACCAAAAACAACAAAACAGCACAAATGAACTCCCACGTGGTACATATTTTTTTGATGGTCGACAAGTCGGTCAAAAATCTGGACCAAAAACAACAAAACAGTACAAATGAACTCCCACGTGGTACATGAGATTGCAGTGAGGATGATGATGATAAAGATGAAGACACAAGTAATGCTGCTGCTGTTGTAATGAAATGTGAAAACGGTTCGAATTTTTTAGTGCTAATTCATGGAATTTCCTTGATTGTTGTGTACTCTAACTTAGTTATAGTCTAAGGCGAGTACTTGCGTAGCTGTAATCTAACTGCATACAGTTTTTTGTATAACATTCTCTATTCTCTCCAGCGCTTTTCCCTTCTTTCTCTGGTCGATCACGACGCCAGAAAGTTGATGATAATGATGTGAAAGAAGATGGAAGAGTAGAAAATTGTTGGGGGGAAAAGATAAAATCGCATGTGAAACCCGTAGACAAATTTGAGTGCACGAAGAGCAAGAAACACAATAAAATGAGTACAATAATGAAGTTGAGAAAAGGGTAAAGAGAAAAAAACAAGGAGAGTATAAAATAGGTTGTCCTGAGATGCAAAAAGTACAACGCTCTTTTGGGGTTTGCAGAAAAAAAAGAGTCTTTAGGATGCTTACTCATCACATCACATAGATCCCAATGATAACAAACCACAGAAGCTTGTACATTTTTTTTCCACCAGTGCATTGGACTTTGCTACACGTTTAGCTATACTCAAACTTGTGTGAGACAAGATGCAGGTTTTAAATAGGGAAACGTTGTACATTAAGACATGTATACGGGGTAAGTCTGTAGAACAGCCAGGTCCTAATATGCCTTTATACCTACCAAACAAAATTGTGCAAGAGAACCAGAGTTTCTTGCTCGTTTTACAAAATTTTCGAGTAAATGAGCAAGCCGAAATTGGGATTGAAGATATAAATTTATATCCATTAAGAGAAAGTGGGTGAAAGTGTACAAAAGGGTTTCATTTCACAGTGCTCTTTTTACACAAAAAAAGATGTGCACGTACAATGTGTGTGATGATAGCATATACACCGAATATACATGTATAAAAACTCGTAAAAGAAGACATGCTAAAATGAAGTGCGTCTTTCCTGACCAACTTATGTACCTACATGGTACATGCACGTTGTAGCATCCTTCCCGGAGTTCTTTCATTCCTCTGCTGAGTCTTCTCAAGAAAAAGGAAGACGAGAGCAAAGAATTAGCTAGAATGAGGGTGCTGCTGCTGCTGATGATGATGATATACGATAATATGCTTTCATGCTATGTTGTTGTAACTCAGCACAAGAGAAAGCTAGAAGACTCATTTTAACATTTTGAGTTGAGCTACACAGGAAGAATGCAACAACTGCATAACAAGAAGATGAAGCAAAAACTAAAATTATCATCATCATCATCATCACATGATATGTAGGTTATATAACTTGCTTCACTTGAATTTTAGTCTACTTCATTTCATTTCCCTTTTCATCTAACTCACTTTTTAAGCTCCCCGTTGGCTCCTCGTGTAATCTAAAATGTATGCAGTAGGTATATTTGTATTTATAGTCTACTTATTCTACATGGATAATTGCGTTTTCCCTCCCCAAAACTATAATTTAGGGTTTAACGTGACAAAGTCTTGAAAACCAATTCACTAAATTAATAATAATTTAATACAAGTAAATAACTAAGAAAATTGTCCACCATCAAATAAACTGTGGAAACCCTAATCAAAGTTCGATTGAAAAGATAAATCAATTTTTATGAAGCTTTGAATAATAAAATGTTGAAAAGATAGTGATCGTTCTACATGCAGCACTCATTCAAGAAGCATAGCAAGATTCATACCGGAAAAATGTGTGTTGATTTATTTTACACAGGGAAAAAATGTACAGAGTCAGATTGGGATAATTGGATAACATGGGCAGATTTAGTACTTTGTTTTGCTGTAAATAGCACACCCGCCAACGGCTATCCACCTACCACGTAAAACTAATCTAATCTAAATAAACTAAGCACCTATAAAAAAAAGTCTACCCATGATATTCTCTCTTACACATTTTAATGATCGAGGTATGCTATTGTAGCTCTCTTGTGTAACTCTGCATGAGTCCGTCCATATTCCTCTCATTAATTCTGGCTGGATTCTGTGTATTGATTGCCAGAATACTCTACTCACTCAGTTGAGCAAGTTATATTATTATATTGGGCTTCCGTAGAAAAAGGAAGGGATGTTCCGTAGGAAAAATCTAATTATTCCTTAAGAAAAAACCCCCAGACTTATGATCATCATAGTCATCATCATCCTTTTCATCATTATCATCTGATGTGGAGCAATATAAACGTATTTGGCTCTTTATTACAATGGTATCAATTCTAGTATAAACCGGTGTGCTATTACACTTGAAACAATACTAAAATATCCAATGAAGAATCTTGTGAACATTTTGTTGTATTCTGACAAAAACAACATCAAAATAGGTAGAGGAACAAACAAAAGAAAAAGTAAATATACTACAGTCTGGGGATCAAGAGCGTGCAATAGAAAACAGATTAATATGCATAGATACTACACTGGATACTGGATACCCATTCGATTTTACATGCCTACCATGCCCTCGTCATTGGGTTAAGTTTCTTGAGAAAAGGAAGAATGTGAGCTTGATCATTATTGTGCTGTGCACATATCTTACATAATAACATGTCTTATTATAGCTCACTTTTTTGTTTTGATGAGAGCACAGGGCACAGACTATAAAGGAGTATCATGTGTGCCGCCGCTAAATGTATCATGTTCTCATTTTTTCTTCTTCGTCGCTTTGTTAACTTTTAGGAAAGTTGAGGAAAATCGCTCATAGGCCATCAGTATCATCTCCTCATCATCATGTGCATGTGAGGATGAGGGGCATCAGTTGCATTAACTCTACCACTCATCTCCTTTTCTCTTGCCATCCCTCCACAATAATACAAATGTACATTAACTCCATCAATGCATGGCCTTTTTTTCTCCTCCCTGTGTGTGAAGACATTCATGTACATACACTTACGTTTTTTATACGAAACACTACACATTGTGCCTAGTCTTTTCTTTTCATGGATGAATGGATCAAGTTTCAATTCTTCTCTCTATACACGCACCACTATACCATGGATGGTTGTGCTCCAATACAATTTTTAAGTGTGTTATGACTCTTTTCTTCTTCATGTCAGCCTAAGCTAGAAAGTCATTTTCCAGTAATATGAACTTTTGCGATAATATTACTTAGTTTGGAGGGAATAATGCATCTTACATGCTTGCACACAAAGAAACCATCAAAAGTATGTGTATCAAAATATAAGTACAATACACAACAGAGAGACCTTCTATTCAGAACCTGGTGGCGTTATATGTTATTGTTGCTGCCTTTGCATCATTTGGAATGTTGTGTTATTTACTTATGAAGTAGCGCGACTGCAGCACTACTTTTTGAGATCGTAGTTTGCGTCTGTTAGCGCCGTCCATGACTTGATCCATCTAGGCTAAAAATTGGATGCAGGCGCCTTGAAGGAGGTACCGGGAGATTTTCCTTTAAATCATCTTTACCTCGAGTGATCACGTTTTTAGTTCTCTTAAGCCATATTAGTAGCTTATGATAGCTCATTCATTTGATATACTTTGAACAGTAAAGGCCACAATATTCTTAAGGACTCTCAAGTGTAGCCCGGCGGTATTGAAACTTACGCCTCCATATATTAAAATCGCACTGCTCGAGGTATAGCTGGATGTATTGTAATGCGCGTTACTTCAACATTTCTTTGCTATGCACATAAAACTTTTCTTCAATCAATATAACTTTTTTCTCTTTCTCCCTTCTTGTATTACTGTTATATTTACACTATTTTCTCCATGTAATAATATTTGGATCTTGGACTACTTTACTTTAGTCCGTGATTGGATAATAATAACATTTAAAGTGCATTATTTGCTTCGCCATGCTCCCTTTCTTCCTCATAATGTGACTCAAGTGTGTGTTTGGGCTCGCTTTCTTTCACTGATCATTTTCCTATCTGTACTTAGCATCATGCTTTATTTTCCTTTTGCTCTAAATATTTTCTTTTTTCGCCCGTATCGTAAGAAAAAAATGCAGAAATAGAAAAGAATTAAATGAGCAAAAAAGAGTCATCCCCATAATCGGTACCATCAGCAGCTGTAAAGCAGTCGCTCCTGATGAAAAAGAAGTCAAAAAATATAAAGTTCCAACAGTCAAATGAAGGCAACTTTTAGCTGCAGTTGTTGAAAATGTAGAGCTTACTTATAATTTGGATCATAGATGTGTTTGGGCTCGCTTTCTTTCACTGATCATTTTCCTATCTGTACTTAGCATCATGCTTTATTTTCCTTTTGCTCTAAATATTTTCTTCTTTCGCCCGTATCGTAAGAAAAAAATGCAGTAATAGAAAAGAATTAAATGAGCAAAAAAGAGTCATCCCCATAATCAGGACCATCAGAAGCTGTAAAAGCTGTCTCTCCTGATGAAAAAGAAGTCAAAAAATAAAAAGTTCCAACAGTCAAATGAAGGCAACTTTTAGCTGCAGTTGTTGAAAATGTAGAGCTTACTTATAATTTGGATCATAGTTTGTATCTAGAGCACCGCCCGCATATTTATTCTTTTACATTTGAAGAAAAAGAACTTAGAAACTTGCCGCACCGTTTTGTTGCCTCTTTGGTATGCTATGCAAGCAGCTTAGGATAAAAGGATAATATGAGATGGAGGGTGGAGGCATTCACAGTGTTATTTATTTAGGTACAATACAGATCAAACATACATATAGGTATGTTAAGTACCCAAATCCCCCATGCAGGCTGTTAAAACGCACAACCTGAGCTGAGGTGAAACAATTTCATGATGGCACTTTACAAGAAGAAAGGCACACAAATATGGGTTTCAACCATATATTTAGGAAAGGAATATGTCATGCTGGTAGAAAAACAGGCGCTACTTTACGAGCGCNAGGCGCTACTTTACGAGCGCGCGAGCTGAATATGTGATGCCACATTACAGGGACCGAATTTGGTTTACAAATTACATCATAGCGTGATACTTAATTAGTCCTTGACTGTACATATCATATATATATTCCTTTTGTTTCGTTCATATCCTTCACAAACGACGACAAGTTTTTAAAGTTCATCATCGTCACAAAGATATTAATTTAAGAAAATCAGAAAGTTCAAACTTTCATTCCTTTCAATTCAATATTCTTCCAGGCTATCCAGACAATTCCATCAACTGGAGCACTGAGTAGCTTCCGTTAATGAATTGTAGTAAATAAGACCCGGCATCTATATGTGCATCGTGCTATGAATATATAAGCCTTTGTAATGTAAAGCGAAACCGCTAAAGCAAAACATAACAATAACCCAGTTGTTTAATGATTACAGACGAGAATCCAGAGTTTCGGTTCCAAATAAGATATTAGGTTTAAAATAATATGAAATAAAATTGGGGAAGTGGGATAAAAACCGAAACAAAACATCACAACAACATCACACGAAAAGGAATGTATGAGCATTTGCTTTGTTGAAGTTTAAAAGAAATTTGGGATGAATGAACATAATATATTGTATTATCTACCAGACCGACTATATACCGCTTTCAATGCTTTATTGTGTGCAGTGATAATAACAGTGAGTTTTAAAACCCCAGGCACGTTATCTTATTTAATTAACAGCATGTTTGTTTGTCCTTGCGCGCTTCATTTTGTTGATGCACACTTTTTGTGACAAAGACAAAGATGAGAACCAGTCAACTCTTTTAGTTGTAAAGTTGGATCCGATGAAACAAAGCATCCTTTTTTAGTTTATAGCTCACACAGTATATGCCTGGCTTAAAATAATTCCATTAGTTTAACACGTCCCTGCTGCAGATATAACATAATTGGCTTTGGCTTAAGGCCTTGGAAATTCATCCCTTTCAAATAATGTCACTAGTCGATTTTGCTTTTATAGCTTTCCTTACCACATAAAAACATTACGGCAACCTGTTTTTCAAACTAAAAATGGAGATGCCCTTCTCATCACGCAACCGTTCCAGTTTGTAAATGACTACATGCTTTCCTTTAATATGATGATAAAAATTTATACAGGTTAAAATAGTTAAAATTATCTTGTCTTTCTACTTTCTAAACAAGCAGATATTAATTAGCAAGTGTAAAAAATAAAGGCGAGGTAGGTTCATAATTTTAAGACGTTTGCTAATATACATACTGCAAAATTACAGTCTGAAAGTTTTTCTCTCTACCGAGTTTTTTATTGAGAATTTTGCATGGGGGTATATAATAGCAATTAACCCTGAACCGTCGTCCATCTGACAGTAAACAACCCACAGCATACCAATTCCGATGCTTGTGGGATAAAATCATAATCTAAATAACCTTGATTTCATCTCATAGGTATATGTATACATGATATGAAATACCACAGATCATTCTAAAAGGTTCAGTGGTCAGTCCGGTTTGTTTCATGTCAAAATGATGATGTTTCAAGGATACTCGTTTTTTAAACACGCAAGACAACATTTATCATCATATTTAAAAATTGAGATAAACTTAATGCACATAACATCATATCATGCTAAGCAAATAGAAAACTTGATTCCCTGATGCATACCTATGTGCATACATAGAGATATAAGATACATATTTACATTGGATATTATGCGACATTGTATTATGGCTTGGCTACAGGTACTCATCCATCATGGTGCATATCATATCGTCAAAGTGTTATTTGGCTATGTACTAAATTCTCACGCAAATTTTTTTAGTCATTTCATTAACTGCAGACACCACTTAAGACATGTTCACATATTTTTACTACATCCCATCAAGTCATCTATCTCGCTCCAGTCTTAAAAGTTTTTTTTTAACTTTAGCTGTTACACCTATAATTCTCTGCATCTCTATGTATTTTGTTGGCATATATCTATATACATACGCCGCCGGTCCAAAAACTTTTATCAGGTGTGGTTTAATGGTGTGAGTGTGAAGATTCAACTCATGCAGTATATAATGGGCTAACAAAAAGCATCAGTTTCGCCACATAAACAGCTATTACCTACTTAATGCATTCTCATTTATTTATTGCACTTTCCATTTTATCCTTTTGTGTCTCTTGTTGATCTTCTCACTCTTTACATTAGACTCCCATTCTTATACTTGCAGATAACCTTCAGCAAGGACAAGTGAGCAGACATGCATAAGTGTGTTATGTTGTGAAAAGTTTACTCTCTGTCATTTACATTCATTTTAATCGTGGCAAAATGGGAAGTGAGACGTGACGTTAGACACGTTGCTTGTTGTTAAAATATTCTTCTCCTCTGATATAGTCCTCTTGAAAATCAGCATCAAATAGCACAACATATCTATCAAGAGAATAAGCAAAATAATTCCGGAGACGTACACAAGTTCCAGCCAATATTGCTTGTCATTGTCACTTTTTCAAAGTACATGGTACAAAATTTATTCTTATGCACCCACTCATTTGCCATTGCACCATATGACGATGGTGATGATGATCACCATGTGAAATCTGCATCTGATGTGAGCGTCTAAATAATGTGTGTGTATTTGAGCTGTGTTGTGTTACTCGAACCGTTTCAAAATAACATCCATTTTTGCTGCTGCGGCCGCCGCATTACAAGTGTGAGTGGTGGTGCTGGTGATATAAAATAGCATGCTTTCGGGGGAAAAGTGTTTTTTGTGTGCCTGTGTGTCTATCTCCCCTCCGTAATTTCCATTGAAAATTACGTTTTCCTTTTAACTTGCCACTAAAGTAAAACACACGAGAAAATATTGCAGACGAGAAAAGGGAAAATGGCTCCGTTGTTAGCCACTTTGACTAGTCTCCTCACGCCAAATAACCCAAGAGGACTGGTGTTTTTCGGCACCTTGATTACCCTGAGCGTGGTGAATCCATTCCTTGGAGTGCTCGCTATACTTGTCACGGTTGTGCTTTGCCAGGCCAGAGAAAATTATGGAGTTTTGGAGGCAAGTGGAATTCCAGTGGTTAAGCCAACACTGTTCCGTGGAAGTGAGCCTAATCTCCACCAAACCGTTTTACACTTGGCAGACATAGAGCGGTTCAAGAAGTTTGGAGGAATTTGGGGTGTACGTACATATATGCATACCAGAATTTATTATTTTACCACCACCATTTATGCTTCCTCTAAATGCAACTTGTTTATTGCTACCTACACAATATGCACACATACCACCACCACTGTACCTACAAAACACACACAACTTTTGTTTTTGTTTCAATAATAAATAAAGTGAGTGCTCGAGAGCAACTCCAATTCTATCTTGTTTCCTGATGCAAAAAAGTTGGTCTACCCATCAAAACACAAGTATTCTACAATTTCACATAAATCATTCGACAGTAATTATATTATGTATTACGCGCCCCATAAATCCAGTATCCCTAATAAATATTCAAACACACAAGCCCAACAACATGGGCTTTGCTTTATGCTCGCCTCTTTTTTATATACGGTTTTAATTCACCCTTTCCTTTTAATTGTATTTTCCACTATTTCAGTCATACGTTGGAAAAACTCCCCAAGTCTACATTGCTGACCCAGAACTCATTCGCCTGGTCTTTGTCAAGGACTTTGTTTATTTTGGGGACAGACAAGAGATTGATTTTGGATCACCGGTGCTCAATGAAATCTTAGATTATCTGCCAGGTAAAATGTTTATGTATATATTCCCCCCCAGCCCCTTGTTTCTAATTAACAATCTCTCTTGCGTGCATAATTTTATATACGAGCAGAATAAACTAATTCAAGTTAATAATGTTAATTTCCTTAAATCCACCTCGACAATCTTTCTTTCTGTCTATTACTCTTCCTTTCACCATTGCCGCCGCCATCACCGGCTGCTGGTTCCATTTGTCAATACTCCCATTTGACAGTACCTTTAGTCTTATCCCTCCTCGTGAAACACCAGAGAAAACTTGCTCATTAAAAGTAGCAAACACATTATTTTGATTTCTCACAGGAGAAAAGTGGAAACAACTTCGTACCTACCTCAGCCCCTTGTTTACAACAGCAAAGTTGAGACAAATGAGTGATGTGATCGCAAAGAGTGCTTCAGAGTTTATGGATGACTTGAGATCTGAATGTGATGCAAAGGGACGGGTGAAAATCGATTGTAAAAAGTAAGTATCATTCTCTCAAGTATTTTTTTTTCATCCCAGCATAAAAAAACGATGCGGTTGGATGAATATAGGAGAAAACAGACTACTTCTCCAACTGATTCGAGTGTCTTTCCCCACTACCTACAAATTTCCAAATTCCTTTTTATTTCCACCCACCCACCTTTTTCATCCTACACATTTTATTATCATCATATCACACGTCATGTTTTATTTCACATTTACTTAATAATACATGCCCATATGTACAAATGTGTTAAGTAAAACAACAACAACAAAACACATTATGTTTCGCAAACCAGTTTCCCTTTCGGGCCACCTTGTTCAAAAAACTCCCTCAAGAGTTTACCTAGATTCATCAAAATGAAGCAGCATTCATGAAGATGAGCATCAATAGCAAAAACGGAAGAGGATAAATATACTTTATAAAGCAAATAATATAAATACTAAATACGTTTATATAACAGAGAGTATGTTGCTGTTGATAGTAAAAAGTTTTAGCACTATGTAGTGCTTTTAAATAGAAAAGCAAACACAAAAGTGAACAAAGCAGAAAAAGATGATGTTGTTGTTGATGATGACGAGGAAAAGAAAAAAGGTTGAACGTGTAGAATGATGCTCTTGAGCTTCTTTTTTAAAATGAAACTATATTCTCAGCTTACAAATAGGAAACTTAATTCCAGCGCCTACACTATACTACCTACACAATACGTGAAACATGAAGTGCCCTATCATATACACCGGATATATATACGTGCAAAGGTGCTTACACTTTTGTGAAGCTCCTTTTCCTTTCGCTTTTTAAAAAAGGAGAAAAGTATCATCAACTCCTTTTTTTGCTACTTTGCTTGTTTGTTTGTCTGAAATGAAGACTATATGTTTAGGTTTTACATGGATTTACTTTTTAACGGCTGTCATATAATTTGTAGTAGCAATGTAAAAATATGTTATGTATGTTAAAATTATGTTATATATTTGTAGCTGTATTGTGAAAATATATGTTTTTAAAATGTATATCATTCTATTCGTTTTTTTTCATAGGCGTCTGTCATCATGGTTGATTGACATGTTTGCTCAAACCACTCTAGGGATTCGAATGGAGGATGCCAAAAATCCTGATAATAAGTTTGCAGCAGCATTTCGGGAAATGATGGGAGAACACCAAGAATACAATCTGCTCTATTCGCTCTCTCGTAAGTTTTTTTTCTATAGAAAAAAAAAGAATTGTATGAAAAAAAAATGTGAAGAAATGTGGTTGAATATTATCAAGTGTGTGTGGTTTAGTGAGTATAAGGCTCTGTCCTAGATTTTTTTGATGGTAAAGTGCGTAGTAAATATATTTTTATTTCCTACTTATTATATTTTTCATTCATCTTATCTCTCATGTTTTTTTCTTATGATGTTCCAGTTTCCTTTCCATTTCTTGCGAGATTTGCTCCTGCATTTAACAACGAGCCAAGCAAGTTGATAGAGTCTACGTTTCGGCAAGTGATACAATCTCGAAGGGAGAGTGGCAAGAAAACTTCGAAAGACTTTCTTGACGTGTTATGTGAGCTGTGGGACCGTGTACCTTCCAAGGAGTTTCAAGATTTAGGAATCAACGAAATGACAATAATAGCACAAGCCATAAATTTCTTTCTGGGAGGTTATGATACTTCCACCACCACTCTGAGTCACTTGCTTCTGCATATGGCAGACAATCCGGAGGTTCAAGATAAAATGCATTCGGATCTAATGGATGCCCTGGCTCGTCGTAGTGGCAGCAGCGGTAGTAATGATGAGGAAGCTGTGGAAATCGACCACGAACTCATCAAAGATTCCGAAATCCCATACATCCTCGCCTGCATAAACGAATCTTTGAGATTGGCCCCGCCGTTGCTTAGACCGGAAAGAATTTGCACCAAGGACTGGGACCATAACGGGATTTCCATTAAGAAAGGCACTCTCACGATGCTCGCCGCCTGGGCAGCCAACAGAAATCCAAAGGTGTTTCCCGATGATACGAGGATTTAAAAATCTTCGTCTGTAACTTGGTAAGGAATTTCCGAGTTGAGAGGAGGGCTGATACCCAAATGAAATATAAATGCGGAGTTACATTGCTTGTAGACTTTAGTCCATTGTATGTCGACTTGGTTCAAAGGAAATAAAAAAAGATTTTTTCGTGGCAATTCATCTCTCGTTTTCATTTTATTCCTCTTTGAATTTTCACTCTCACATATTCAAACAGCACACTAAAGAATAAAGCCATATATCTATTTTGTATAAAAAAAAGCTACTTAAGTAGCATTTACACACGGGATTTGAGTTGAGATTTTTTTTCAAAAAAATTCAAAGAAGCTTTTTTCTAAATGTTCACTCTTTTTCCTCTTTTTCCTGTAAAAAACTAAACACTGCTACATTAATGTGTATGAACGTTGAAAGCACGTGCATTTATTTATTTCTCTCTGCCTCTTGATGCGTTTTAAATGTCACTTTCTCACTGGGAATATAACTTGAGAACAAAGGAAATGGATCGTGAAGAGATGCTTTGAACTCTATTCATGTAGAAAAGAGATTAGGTAAAAAAGGGACGACAAAAAACAACACAATAATAGTAGTGCGTCCTTTAAAAAACTGTAAATACACTACGAGTCGTAGTCTACGACATGTATAGGTACATATTGTCTCTGGAAGTATTATGAAGGTATTCAAGAAATAGATAAGTAGCTTTTCCCAGAAAAAAGGTTTTTTTGGGACTTACCCAATGTCGACGCTTGGGGGAGCCCATCTTCACCGTATCGGATCAGTCCTATAAAAAGTTTAAAAAAAGAAAATTTCAAATCATTTAAGAATCATTACTACTGCAAAAGGTTTCTAGAGGGTGACGGAAAAACTTTCATAATTAAACGGGCATAAAGTTTTTTCATTATAACTAGTTTTTATTCCCTTTACTAAATAGGTAATTAGTAAACTAATTTAATAATTTTAAATTCACTTACCTTTGTTTGCAAAGTATTGTTTAAAATTTTCCAGCGCGTCAAACTGACTCTCGACCACAATCTTCAAGAATTGATAACGCGCACGGTATCCCGTCCCTGGCGTATCCGAATTCGCAATAAACTCGATGAAAAGTTCGCGGCTTGTCGATGTGACCTGCATTTAAAAGACATCCCAAATTCAACAATACGCATAAAAATATTAACATAGCTTTTACCTTGCCATAATTGACTTTAACTATTGTCCAACAGTGACACTCATTATAGCGGATCGTCTATCGACTTTGTTTAAAATCTAATATTTCATAAAAATAAACAACCAACCTCAAAGTCAAGCAATTCATTGCAAATCACGGCAATGACAGGTGAGCGATTAGTTGGTCCGTCAAAAATACGTATCAAATCCGTACCAACATTGACACATATATTGTTGCGGATCATCTACATACTTAGTTTAGAATGTAATATTTCATAAAAATAAACAACCAACCTCAAAGTCGAGCAATTCATTACAAATCACGGCAATGACAGGTGAGCGATTAGTTGGTCCGTCAAAAATACGTATCAAATCCGTTTTATTTAGACAACTGGTGATCCAAAAAAAAGTAATTTTTAGTTCAACCTGACCAACAACTCAATTTACTGTTTTTATAATGTAATTCATTCTATTACGCAAGACTTACCTATACTTTCCCGGTTGTAACGTTACAGACTCGAAAACTATTTTCACCCTTTCTTCAAGGCTATTATTAAAAAAAAGTAAGTATATTAACCTTTTGCATTAACATTATTTTTTGACATATAAAAAAGTTTATTTTTATTTTTTCACACTCACCCAGCAGTAAAATGGTAGGCACACATTGTGTTATGTGGGTACATTGAAGGATAAAGCGGAGAAAAGAATTTACCCTCTGGAGACGTAAAGTTTTCACTAACAAAGCGGTAATCACATTTTGTTCCTGGAACTAGTCTTCCATTACTTTCAAACTGACCTAAGACAAGGAAGAAAAAGGGGGAAAAACAAGAAAAAGTTTTATTTCAACTGATCATATTGTCTAAAAAGAACAAAATAACATGTAGTGGAAATAACAGCATGATGCATAATGGAGCTATTTGCTAAAAAAAACTTGTTATCTGTTTTGTTAAAAAAACATGTCAACATAATACAAAAAACTGTGTAGTGAGAGATGTAGTTTATAAAATAAGCCGCATGTCGTTATATATACATCAAAGGTAAAGATATACAACATTTCTTAGAAAAGTTCCATCTTCAAAAAAAATTCTGCTTAACGAACTTTAACATCAGCTGCATCAATAATGTCATTCTCTTCTTTTCCCTTTCCTTTTTTATTACATTTTCACAAACAAAAAGCACTCTGAAGTGAAAAAGCGTAAGAAATTAATCGGATGAAAAGGCATCCATTACCGTATCAATAAAAGGGAAAAAACTTTTCCAATTTTCATTTAGCCATCATCATGTTTTCCCTCTGCTTTTGCCTGGTTACTTTGTGCCTTTCATATCATCATTAAGTTGAGCTAGCATACAACTCGACATGCTCATAGCATATTATTTTGTTTGTTTGTTTCAAGGCAAAAAGGGTAGGTTGATGTTGATAGGTGTTTAATTTATATAATGCAATGTAGGGAAACAGAAAAGAGGAAAAGGAGCAATTATTAGCAAAGTTATCTCTCCTTCTTTTCTCTCTTGACGTATAAAAAACAAACCAAAGCATTACATACACATATATGACGACGACAAAGACGAGGATCTCTATCAGTCGAGCTTTTTTTCTGATGGGTTTTCGTAGTCACGCCGTAGTTTATTATATTGACAATGCGACAGCATATTGGGTTTGGTAGCTTTTCCCAAGTTTTTTCCCTTGATACCAACCACCATCACACACACCATCATGTTCCATCTGCATTTAATTTGGGTTCATATGTGCCAACACACTCGTCAATATGATGATGATGGGGAAACGAGGAAAATTTCATTGATTAACACAGATAATGTTGATACCACCATCTTGCCTATCACATTATCATCATCATCATCTTGATAGTCATCATCACATCAATATTGTTTTTACCGAAATGGGTAAAGTAGACGGTATAATAGGTACACACACAACAATATAATGTGGCGCTGCTGAAAAGTATAGCAAGTCAAAGTCCATGAGATTAATAACTCTCACTTTGTCTTTGTAACTTGAACAACAACGCCCATTACTTGAGTATGTATTGGTATCATCGCCGGTAAAATGACCTAGTAATTTCTCTTTGTAATCGTTAGATAATAAGTTTACCCAAAAAAAGAAGAAGAAAAAAGTTGAGGAGGAAAACAAGCTCGTTAAAATAGGGAAATATATTTAGGGTGTTTTCTTTAGAGGGTGCTTTACCATGACATACTTTACTTTCACTATATTATATCCCCTTTGTGTTTTTTTCTGGGTGAGAATAAAAAAAGGCTTAGGTTTCATTTGTATGGAGAAGCGTGGAGAATTAAAAGGAAGTCATAAAGACACAGATGAATAATACAAAGTGAAGGTGAATGGGATAGATACGGTTTTTTCATTCATTAAAAGGATGAAAGGAAAATTTTCTATTATAAAAAATCCGCAGTAAGATTAGTTTATTTTAGCCTTGAGTAACAGCGTCCATTATATATTATGTAACACAGGTGTATGTGTGTTTTTCCAGGTAAAAGAATCATACAGAATACGGATTGGCTAATGACATTTTACAGGTAATATGTTTTTGAAGAAATTTTTAATGAAAAAAGTAGAACAAATCGATCGCTTCAAAATCTATCCAAGTTTGTCTGGTTTTAATGAATAGTTAGCTTATTAGCTGTAGTAGCTCACATGCATTTTTACATGTTTAGTCTTTATACATTTTACTTCTGTTAACTCATATTGGTCTGCTGTTAACTCATATCAGTATGCGGTTAACTCCTATAAGTTTGCTATTAACTCATATTAGAATTCTGTTAACTCCTACTTTTCCTTTTTCAAGGAGTAGCAGCCGCTCTCCGCCCGATATGCTGTAACCTATTTCCAGAGGGGTTGACATTAGCCGTGTTTTTAAGCAAGGGCACACACGCGCCTACTCTATAGGAACACTTATTGGAGTTCTTTATATGAAGCTACTCTTTGCTTTATCCATCCGCTTTAAGTAGGTTCATCTTATACACTTTTCCCTATTTTAAATTAACATCTCTTGTAAATATAGTGGTGTATTTACTTAGGTATCCTACAGGTTAATTAAACTTCAAAGTCTGTTGAGCACTCCCATCCCCACCTTGCCACTTTATTTTATATACTTTTCTCTTTCCTTCCCAAGTATCATTTTATTTACACGCTTATGTAAAACCTTAAAAACTAATTAGGTATTACCTTCAAAGTCACTGCTTCTCGCCGCAGAAAACTCAAAGACACGAGTAACCTTTTATACACTCACCTACTAATTAAAAAAGAAAGAAAACGTCAGCTTCTTTTAAATTCAATATTCAAAATATAATCTTATGGCTAATAACGCTCTGCTATAAAATATAAATGCTGCTTACTCGTCAAGAATTGAATCTCCTTTGAACATTTTGTTTTAATTAAACCCACTTACTAAAAACATTGGGCGAAATATAGTATTCTAATTCTGATTGACATGACATGATTTTTGAAAATAAAATTCAATCATTATTGCAAATTGAATTTTTTAAACCCATCATCCAAGCAAAGCAGAAACCCTGTTCGTTCCACTCTACCAAGTACTGTCATAAAATTAAAACTGACAACGGTCCCTGGAGTATTCTGTTATTATTAAATTCTTAGACTTTATTATAATGATGTTAATACTCAGCATTCATTTTAGATGTTACAACAATAGGCAAATCTGAGACGATGTAACCACAGCCGCACGAACTTAATCTACCTTTCCTTTATTCCTCTTTATCAACCACTCACTTTCTCTCCTCTCGCCTTCCTATTTTCTCGTAAACTTCAAAACTAAACTCTGCTTACTGTTGTGTGAATAGTGACTTTTGTTCGAGTCATATCAGATGATGCACAGATGACTGATGGAACAAAAGGAGATTTGTAAGTGAAATTTATCCATCATCTTATTACGCCGAATTTGCTAAGCATTTGTGCATAAATCCCAAACTTGCAAGAAATGCTACTCACTTTATAAAAAGAGACATTATGTGAGTGACGAGGGAAGGAGAGGCCTTGAACAAAGTAGTAAAAGAGCGGAAGCACATATAAACACATGCAGAGAGAGAGAGAGAGAGAGAGGACAAAGAGGAATAAAATGGACCAAAAGAGAAAGGAGTAAAGTGAAAGTAAATATTATCATCATATGCGCATATAACGTTCCTATTTATATTACCTTCAGCTACTTGTGTTGTGTATCTACGTAAATAATGTTATATGAAAAACGACGACGACAAGGACGATGATGATGGAAAAGTGGTTCAAAAGAAAAGATAAGCCTCTCAAACAGGGTTTATATAGCAGTCCAACTCATCCCATTACTACTCCTCTCATGGCCGTCATCATTACTGATATTATTGTTGCTACTTGAGTCACTTATTATTATTATAATAATACCGCTCGTAAAAGGGAAAACAGGAAGAGAAAGAGGAGCATTACGTTTATCGCCGTAAAATTATGTAAAAGAGGATAGGGTAATATGAAAATGCTAACATAATGTGTTATGGCTTTGTATCTTGTAAAACTACCTTGTAAATGGGATCTCTTCTCTATGGCTACTAGAAGGGGTATAGTAAGCCAGAGAGAGAGAGAGATAGGCTGCATGGGAAAAGAAGATTAGAATATTACAAGTGTTTTCTTTGAGGTCTACAAATGAAATAGTAGAGTACAGAGAGAGAGGGAGGCAGATGTCTACAGAATTATTCACATGGGCTATATCGATATATATGAGTATTTGGCATAGAGATTCCTATACACATTGTGTTGTTATGATAATGTAAAACAAGAGGAAAAACTACTGGGATCACACATGATATGCATGCATGTTCATAAACACACTCCTGCCCGACCCAACAATATCCTCTTCTATCACAACGCCGTGTGTTTTAGCCTCTTTTTCTCTCCTTTGGTGTGTTGTCATTCAACTATTCTTCTACTTTAGTTGAAATGCATTTAGCTTTGGAATGTTTACTTTTTGACAACAAAACTTTTGTTTTATCCTATGCAAAGTGAAAGTGTTAATATGACTATTGAAGGGACAGGAACGATAAAGTTATTGTTCTGTTTGTAAAAAAGACGGTATAGTTGTATATTTCTGTTGTAATGATAATGTTTTAAATAGGTAGGTAATATATGCGAATTGAATTAAAATATTTTAATAAATTGAATCAAGTATACATATTTCTGGAAACGGATAATAGTTAGATTGGTAACGTGATATGTTAATGTGACATCATTGAGAATCTTGTAGAAACAGATTCAAGGTCTTCCAATTCAAGGTCTCCATCATTTCAATTCACAAAGGGAAACTTGTCACTTTTTTTACGAATTCCAAACTAAATGGAACAGTATGAAAGGTAACATAACAAGTCTACTAAACTAGCATTGACCTTGAAGAGACGGGCTCAATAATTTAGTGTCACTACAACGCAATAACAACAGTATATCCGCATGACACATTAACATATTATTATTTATATTAACCCCAATTTAAAAGTCCGGCTATTTGCATGAGCAAACTTGAGCATTTAACGAGGGATTTGTAAAAAGGAACAAACATTTTCACAAAAAAATTACCAAATGTATGTACCGTACCACACAAACCAACACTAAAAAATTTACCGTCTGCTGCGAATTTTTTTTCTATGTTCCATTTGGATTTGTCTCACAAAAAAAGGCCAACTACCTATATATTTTATTACTATTGTGCAGAAACAGGAGAAAAAAATCGGCACAATACACACCGGCATTGCACACTACTTACTCACTACGCTCATACGTATGGACCCCAATGACTATATGGCACTACTTGCACAACTGCTACCATTGTACTAAATCAACTTATTCTTACGTGGATGAGCACATGCTTCGTCATATAAAATATACGTTAGTCAGTCTACTTTATTTTCTGCAGACAGCCTGGGGACTATTTCCCCCTGTAGAAGATTTTATTATTTATTATGCAGACCATGTTTTCCCCATATCAAATATATTTTTCCCCACTTTTGCCCCAACCAACTTGTCACAAAAATATACTCTCAAATCGCAGCGTGCATTCTGGAATTCATAACCAGGGGAGTCGACTCTCTTTGCAACTTAACCTACATCCCAAATATCCTCCTTTTATCACTATTAAATATTTTTTTCAAAAAAATATAAAAATACCTCACTAAAATTGTAAATGAAACGAGTAAAAAATTTGGTATAAAAAGTAAAAATTCATATGAAAAATTCATGCTTTCTCTCTCCTGTTTATATATATGTCCGTGTACGAAAAAAATTTTTCATAATAATAATAGGAAATCATCTCTATTCTTTCAACAGGGTTTCGCTTTCTCCAGAGTATTTCTTGATTTTTTTTTCGCTACATGCAATACGATGAGATCCTATATCACAGGAGGACATACACAGGACTCTTTCTTTTACCAGTAACCGTAGAGGGTACAGAGGACAAACACACCAAAATATAGAGCCTCTCATCTTTTTTAGTTATTTGTATTCTCGTCTCCACTTAAAGTTATACGACATGCATGGCTGAAAAATGGAAACTTTTTACGAGCAGTGAAATGCCCAGATCCGTAAGTACTTAACATACTACACATGCGAGTACAAAAAATAATAATAATATGTTATAGTAATAGTATGGGTATGGTTGGTTTGGTCGGTGAAAGCCCGAACGGACAGTGGTGTAATTATACAGAAAAAATATGAACGACAGTATATCATGTGCATAGTGAAAAAAAATCCAAACCCATTTAGGCTTTTTTTAAGCTCAAATACACACACTGCTTGCTACATACTCAGTCCTCTTTTTATACATTTTTTTCTCCTCTGCAGCCATTCTTTTCTTTTTTGGTGAATTCCAACCACCGTTTATATTACCCTCGCTGAAATTTGAGTAAATTTTTTTCTTCCTTACATGTGACAGGTCTAAAAAAAATGGCTACAAGAATTTTTTAAGCTTTGTATAGGCATCTTATTTACTACTATCAACTATACATAGAGCTTTCACTAGAGAAAGAAAGCATTTTCATGCTTCGTTTTTTGGCAAATGAAGCCAGAGCTCTTTCTTCCTTGCTTCATTTTCATTGGCGTGTCCCTGTGTAATGTGGTGTGTAGTACAACAACACAAAAACATAAGAGAGCAAAACTTGAGAGGAAGACTAGGAAAAAAGAGAGGATATTATATGCGATGTGAAAGATGTAAGGGGTAACTGCTCCCGAATATTATGTATATCTTTTATATATATATTTATTATTATGATGCATGTTTTTTGTTCAGTAGAGTGTATACATGTGGCATAATAAATGCAATATATATTGCCATGTCGTAAACTATTCATAGGCACGTGCATGCGGTGGTGGTGGTGGTGTGGTCTTGTGTTGTTTATATTGTTTCGCGAGACTTTACCAAAAACCAAAAGAATGGTAAAAGTACAGGGGAAAAAGTGTATGGAAAAAGAGAAACATGTTTTAAAAAACCATTTACCCTTTTGGTTTGTTGCTTTAATGTGAGGGAAAACAGATGTTTGGTGTAAAACAGGCGTGCATAGATGCACACATTTTTATTGTAAACGAACATGAAGCAAAAAACATTGAATCAGAAAACGCTGTGATAATAGTAGGTACATAAAATGATGTATATCACTTTAGACTATCATTATATAACTGTTATTGTCATCATCGTCGTTGTAAAAGTCATTGTATGCAACTTAACACGTAGCACACATTAAAAGTCATTGTATTGTGGACAAGAAAAAAAAAAGAAAGGAGAAAATACATTCCTGCAAAGCATATTATGTACATGTTTCAGAGAAAACAAATGTTATGCTTTTGCCGTAAATATTCATCTGGATGTGTATAATATTTTTATTGTAAAACATTGTGTTCTTTCTGTTATTGTATGGTAAACATATGGCACGCATGAATTTAATTTGACATAATATGATGGTGACTTACTGGCGTTTATAAAGCGAAACAGCCCATGAAACCCAAAGGTGGTGGTTAGAGCTGAGTTTGACGGTGAAATATGCGGTGGGTTCACAACATGTCTCAACAGATCCTCCAGAGGAAGGGCCGTCGAGTGGAACTGAATGATTAAATGTCTAGAGGCACTGGAGAAAGTTTGATTTTCATGCTCTCCACAAATCAGCGAGTTCCACGGAGTGCGCTCGTTCACACCTTCCTCCTCGAGATGGAGGAAAAGCTTGAGGTAGTCACCGACATGGCACCTGTCATAACATTTTTGGAACAACAATAATTTAAATAATTAGCTTTATAGTACAATATAATTGATGGGAATTCATTAATAAGCTACATAATAATGGATTATTAATAAGGCGTACCCCAGATTTGGTTGTGGAAGTTTAATCATTTGAAAATCAATGTGGACGATGTGATCCTTTGGAGCTTGGAAAGAGAAAAGAAGGCACCTGATTCCTCTTTGGTAGGTATGTGGGTAGTCGGGACTGGTGAAAGCACCCCATTCCTTGTCTCCGGGTATGCTAGAATATTGGACACACTGACAACCTGGAAACGAACAAGAGGAAACTGAAGGGGAGTTTTATTATCACTTAACTCGCAGGTCGGCTAAACTTTTCGTTGCACATACAATGCTGTGTACAGGTACAGGAAATGTTAGGAACTTATACTACGCATGCATTATCATTTTATTATTTGTATAGTAAAATAGGTAATTGCTTTATTTATAAACCATTCATTATCGTTTTATACCTTTGTGCTTGCTAATGTTACTGAATCAGTAATACTGATCCGTCGAGTTATATACCTATGTAGGTATGTATTGTAATATAGCCTCGAGATGAGAGAAAACGGATATACGTCACTAAAAATTTATGATTTCATATTTCATGGTAATAACGTACATTGTAATATGTAATGCTGTGTAAAGATTAAATTAATATTCAATCATTAGATTGGGCAATAAAGAAATTTCCTTATTTTGAAATCTATATTAGTTACCAAATCCAAATCAATGATAAACAAAAATCACTGGCGTCAATATCATGAATAATTGTGATTTCTGTACAGATTATTTGTATTTTCATCATATCACTCATAATCATTTG
>JAITYZ010000838.1:0-14226 GCA_027744595.1 Paronellides praefectus
CACTAAAAATAAAAGGGTTTGTCGAATAGTTTATTCCTATATCAATTTTTATAGAGTACTCATAGTACACTCGTGAAGGTATATAAAACCCTAGGGTAAAACAAAAGCTCCTTTCTTTTCAACAGTTTACAGAAGTTTATAGCAAGAAAAGGAGAGAGAGAGAGAGAGAATGAAAGAAACTACATTAAAATATAAATAGGAAGTTCAAAGCAGAGGAAAGTCAAAGGGAAAAAATAATAAATAGGGTTTGAGTTACCTTGCTGGATTTTATTACACACATTATTTCACTTCACTATATACATATTATATTATACATACATTCATACGTTTATTTTGAAACTCAAAGAGTTATATTTTTAGTCATATGGGGGTATGTAGGTTTGTACATGGTACATAGGTATATTCATACACACGTATATGTATGTATACTGTGTAGTTGATGGTGTCAGAAGAAATGAATATTTCGACACAAAAAAACACATACACGGCCTTCTTCTACAAGATCCTTGTTTTTATTGTATATTTACCTATTTAGATTCTCGAGAAACAGGTCGGTTGAAAGGTAAAACGTAGAAAGCAAAATAATACCGGCAGTATGGAAGAGGGCAGGCGGGGAGAAAGAGAGAGAAAAAGGACCCATCGTATTTCAATTTCTTCACTTGCCTCTTCCGGTTTCTTTATACCTTTTTTCTTTTAATGAGCTTCGTAAGAGGTCCTGTCAGAACCCATTTCAAAAGAAAATAAAAAAACTGAGGACTTTCTTACTTTGAAAAACTCATAGAAAGTCTACCCGCATATACACGTTGTATGTATGTCTTTTTCATAGACCAAGGCTATATTATCATTGCATTATAAATATACATACATATATTATAGCAATATTACCCTAGAGTAGCAATTAGTTTCCTTTCCAAAAGGAAAGAAAGAAAGTTTACACTTTCCTCATCGATTTTTCCTTTTCTTTACAAAAAAAATAATTGCCATGTGTATGTTTCAGCCTAGAAAGAGAATATCGAGTTTCACTTCCAGTTCACCAAAAGAATCCGTCAATTTTTTTCCAGCAATATTTAGACTGCTACTTTTCCTTATAACTTCAAAGCCCAAAGGTTGTAACATGAATCAGGAATAGCGGAATAGGGTCGAGTGGTATTATTTTTTACTTTTCCTATTTAAGGAGCATAGGTGTAATATTTCTTTGAAGAGGTGATCGATAACTATGCGTGCCTATTTTCTAAACAGAAAATGGGCCATAGTTGTAATGGTTTTGCAAAGAGAAAATAGAAAAAAATCAAGGATGTTTTATGAAATTGGGCTAATGTGTTATATATGAATTTTCAAAAATAATTATAATGCATTTTGCACGTTACGTTTTACGTTATAGTAATTTCATGATTTTCTAGTTGTGTTCCTTTTTTGTTTGGAATGTACTTTTGTAAATAATCCAAAAATGCGGACATAATTTTAAAAAGTAAAATTTCCAAAAACTTGTTTGTGAAATAAAAGTTTCAGCATGACATACGTCTTGTTAGCTCGCATCCACTATAATACATTTGTTTTTATAGTTCTCAGTTTACTTTAAGTTGTATGTGTGCTTACGAATCCATTCGGTGAAAATTTAAGACTTTAAAACGCTACATCACACAAATTAATAACCGCACGTATTTACGCATATATAAAATTCTGCACTTAAATCTGCTTGCTTTTTTTATTTTTATGCCGCGACATTATCATCTTTGATTGAAATATTTAAAGATTCAAAGATGAACAAAAAAATTCAAGTTTTCAATGTGACCAAATAAAGTTAGAAAGCCAAACAAGGAAAACCTTTTGCCTTCCGATGTGTAATCCAATGCAAAACCATAAAAAATACTTAAAGTAAAATTATTGGTATATTGACAAAGCGTACGCACAAAAAATGTTCCCAAGACTCTGATTCGCATTTTATCTACTTCAACAAAGCAAAAGAGACTTTATTTTTTCTCTCTTTTTTGTACAGGTTTTCAAACTTACTCACGTATGTAAACTTAAACTTCTTAATAAATTTCAAATTTCCCCATTTGTGATCATATATGGGACTATCAGTTGATAAAAGTACACCTTTATTGCAACTCCAAATTGCAAACAGGAAATTGATGTGAAAGGTTTTGCTCTCTGATTCCCAAACTCTTTCTTTTTCTTTCTTCCTAATATTCTTTTAATACTTTGCGTACTTTTTTACCACTTAACTTTAAAAAAAATTTGTCGACGAGTGTGTATTTGAGTGTGTGTGTGTATGCAGCGTAATGATCTGGAGGTGGCGAGTCTGGTGTTTGAATGTGTTTGTGTGCAAACTTGTTCTGATCGTAATGATTACGTTGTACTTTTTTATTTTCTCATGGTGCTCTTTAACGTTATTTCTCTGACGCGTGGACCTTTGAGAATGTTTTTTTACTATTCTTTCTTGACTGAGAAAAAAAGTATCCTCACAAACGCATCTAGTGAATTCCTTTGAGTTTGAACGTATTTAAAACATCAAACCAAGAAGAACATGCGAATGTGTGTGTGTGTGTTTGTGAGCGAGTGTGTGCTTGTTTGATGTGGACATACAAGATAAAAAAATCAAAAGTTTTTTTTCAACTTCTAACTATCTTTTCATTGTATTATAGATAGTAAACAAACAAGTAAAATACATAGTGAGCAATTTAAAACTTTATGTTACTGCTGCTGCTACAGACAGTTTTGAACACTTTTTTCTTCTTCCTCGTCATCAGCGTTTGTTTGTTGGTTGGTAGCTTTTGTGGGATTTTATTATGTACATCACATCACTTGCTGCGAGAAAGAAGGTACCAAACGAAGGATTTTTTGTTGAGGTCCCTTTGGGAAAATACACGTGTTTGTTAAATACATATATACATACGCACACAAACAGACAGAGATAATACGATAAGTACCAAGTAGGTACTTCCACTAAATCCAGAAAATATTATATAGACATCATATATATAACCTAGGTATATACATTGTACTTGCTTGGTTGTTCCTTATAGTGCATAATGTGGCATATTGGAATATAACAAGCCTTTGCCAACTCCACACGTGTGTTTGTGTGTTTTTTTGCGCCAACAGAATTTTTAGAATGATTACCATGTAACTTGTTTTCAAACACTTTTTTTTTGCTTAACTCACAGGAAAAAAAGTTAAACGTACATAACTTTTTCTGCTTGTATGTTGTTATGCGTGAGTTTGTCAATCTCTCTGAATATTTTGTAGCGCCGCTGTTAACTTTAAGTACGCAAACATCAACAACATATTTTCCTGCGTGTTATATTTCCCACAAGAAAAATAAAATGGAAAAATTACGACTAAAATTCTGCTGCCTTTTTAGTTTGTTCAACAATTTTATCATTCCTGTCCACAAGTTGGTAGATTACGCTGGGAAATAAGATATTATTTAACTTACAATAAAATAAACACGAAGACTGTAGATAAAATTGCGCCAAAAATGATGTATGGATGCATATACCTCACTCAGCATTGTAGCTTGTAGCAAGTCATAACGTTTGTTGCGTACTCATTTTTCCCTGGATAATGTTGACGTGTGTGCAATAATCTCAACATTTTGTTGAAGAGAATAAACATGCCTCTTCTCAGTATTCCTTCAAGTCAACTTTCTTTCTTCTCTCTTTTTATTTGGAACGAGCATGCTTTATTATGAGTGCTTTTACTTTTTTCCTGGTAAAGTGTAAGGATTATAACCTTTTGAAGTATAGTAGAGCAAAAGTCGTAAAGAAAAAGTGGCATTCATCTTGTGTCTTATTATCATGGTCATGGGCAAAGACGAAAAAAAGTGCGCCAACGTCAAACATCAAAAATTAAAAAGTAAACGCACAAGCTGTATTTCTTTCTTTTTCCTGTAGCAAAAAAAGTAAGTTAAGATAAGTATAGTAAATATCACGTTGTTTGGCCTGTTTGACTGATACACTACTCATGACTCATGATGATGATGATGATACTGGCACCCTCGTCTTTTTGCTGCTGTTCTTCAATAAGGTTACTTTTTTCCCTCGTAAAAACGTCTACGAAACAAAAAAAGCATGCTAGAAAAAAAGTAAGAATTGCAGTGAAAACAGACTTTTCTTTCCAAACTCTAGTGAAAAGTTAGCCATTCTAGCATAACGGACACATTTCCCCTGTTTTTGTTTAAGGCTGTTTCTCACTTTCTTTGTAAGGGAGAGAGAGAGAGAGAGAAAGACAGAAATGTTAACTTAGTACTACTTATAGTATTAAGAGCCCACATAACAGTAACAGAATCAGCTGTACTTTTTTATTGTCTTCTGTTTTCTGTTCTTGTAGTCGTTGTTTATACTCTACTGCACCTTTCTTGGCTTTTAAGAAGATCCATCTGACTGAATTAGGAATGTTGGAAGAGGGAAAAAAAGAAGAAGTGGAAGCTCTTAAAAAGGAAGAGAACATGCGGGTGATGGTATAAGAAGAAAATAAGCGAAGGGGAGAGAAAGTTGATTGTATGGTGGTGTTTGTTGCTGTCAGTGAAAAGTGCAGTGGCGAAAAGCAAGTATGGTACATGCACTCGTTATTGCTGCTTTAAGCTCTCTTTGACATGATGACTACTAGTAGTAGTGTGGTGGTGTACAACTACTTGGGTTGGTTTCTTGGTCTTCTGTGACTGGCGATGCATATAGCGTAGTTGTAGTAGCACAGCATATATATAACTTTGTGTTTCTTAAACGAAGAAAAAAAAGATGCAGACATTTTTTTCTTTTCTGGAATTCCGGGTATTTTTACTTGTTTTTGTGCAAGAAAAAGTCTAGTGCTTTAGTCAGCGACCAGACCAGAAGTGATTCTAGTTTTATTTTTGTGTAGTATGTGGAGTTGTGTGCGTGCCCATGTTTGGTTCACTGATGACATTGATTATGTGTTTTCTACTCGTGTAATTTGAGTAGTTCTACAACTATGCATTACCAACAAACATATCCACACGCGCGCTTTTTCTGCAAATCCAGCAGAGCCTTTCACATGAGTAACCACTTTTACCATCATCCAAGAGTCCCGTTTGGACAAGAAAGATATGCACCTCGAGAATTTGGCTGGTTTTAAAAACGTTAAGAACACTTGCGACATAAAATACACACCCCAGAGAGACATTGCATCATTACTACTGCTGCTGCGTACACGCAAGATCGGTATGGATATACATATAACATTTGTATGTATGCACGTATGTGCTTTTTTCTTGTAATTTTACTTTTACTTTTGATGGTGCCGAGTGTACTAATGCTTTTAGTGGAGTTGTGTGCGTGCCCATGTTTGGTTCACTGATGACATTGATTATGTGTTTTCTACTCGTGTAATTTGAGTAGTTCTACAACTATGCATTACCAACAAACACATCCACACACGCTTTTTCTGCAAATCCAGCAGAGCCTTTCACATGAGTAACCACTTTCACCATCATCCAAGAGTCCCGTTTGGACAAGAAAGATATGCACCTCGAGAATTTGGCTGGCTTTAAAAACTGTTAAGAACACTTGCGACATAAAATACACACCCCAGAGAGACATTGCATCATTACTACTGCTGCTGCTGCTGCGTACACGCAAGATTGGTATGGATATATAACATTTGTATGTATGCACGTATGTGCTTTTTTCTTGTAATTTTACTTTTACTTTTGATGGTGCCGAGTGTACTAATGCTTTTCACAAGGCCAAAGGCCAAGTAATAAAACATGAGACTGAAAGCAAAGCTAAAAAGAAGATGAAACTTAAAACTACTCTTGAGATTCTTCTTCGTCTACACTGTCTGCAGCATTGATGCTTGGTTAAGCATCATCAAAGCAAAAAAGGAAGCAAGAGAAGCAAGATGAAAAAAAAATGTTTCAAGAGAGAAAGAGAGAAAATGCTCTGCTGTTTTGTAACAAAAAAATATATAGAATGAAAAAGAAGACTTACGTTCTTTATGATCCTGCTGGATTTTGGCAAAGACAACCGAAGACGACAAAGACATCCAACTGAGGACTAAGCCGAGTATCAGGAGAGCGACGGTTGGCGATGGTGTTGGCGAGCGAGTAGACAACAAGGAAGAGGACTTTGAAAACGCAAAAGATGATGATAATGATGTTGTTGTTGCTACTACAGCCTTTGCAAGCAAGACTTTCAAAGGAAGAAACACTTGAAAGTTTGATATAGCTGAAGTTATTATGTTACTCTGGGCGCTGTCTGTTTTGGTCGTGAAAGGAAGCGAGCAAGAGTGGTGGGAGGAGGTAGCGGAGTCTTTGCTGCTGCTACCACCCGTGCACACTTTTTCTCTGTTCATATTTCCTTTCAAATTTTGTGGGATATTTTTTATGGTGTCAGAAAATGAGACGTTGGAGGAGGAACATGCGTTATTCTGGTTTAGTACAAATATACCACTGTCAGCGTTGTCGTGATTGTCATTAATACTACTATTTTTATTATTATTATTATTAGTATGCCGAGTACAAGAAGCTATAGAACTATGCTCTGCGGTGGTGTTGGGAGTGGTATGATCTTCTGCAGCATGAACAATAGATCTACGCATTCTTTTCCCTCCACAGCTGCTTTCACTAGTTTTGAGTAACCCGCAACGGGCGGAGGCGACGGTTAATCCCACGCAATTCTTTGAGGACGAGGCGGAAAGGGAATAAGAAGCAGAAGAAGAATCAGACTTGAATAACTTTTTATTTGAGCTGCTGCTTTCATCGACCACTTCTTGGGACTCGTTGAGTATCACCGCCAGTGGCTGTGGTGGAGGCTGTTGCCAACAACTTGCTTCTGTTGACAATGACATTGACAATGGAGAGGAGGATGATGGTGGTGGTCGTGCAAGTGAGTTTTGCTGCTGTTGCATTGTTTCCTTTGTTTTTGTTGTATTCTCCAAGGTAGGTTCATTCATGCTTGAGGGAAAAAGTAAAAAAGGGCAAGTGGATAATAAATTTTCCAACAACTTTACTTCTTCCTTGTTAGTAGTACTTCTGCTGCTACGTTGATGCTGCTGCCGCTGCTGCTGGTAATGTTGGTTCTGATGACGACGTTGATGCAGGTGCATTATAATATAATAATTATTTATTGTTATTATTATTGCACTTTTCCAGTTGCACGTATGTAATTAGCATTACAAATATGAGTTTCGTTTTTTTTGGTAGAAAGGAATTTATGAAAATTTACTGTTTCTCATTTGTTCGGTTGTTTGATACGTACTATGGACAAAAAAGGTACACGTGAGAAGAAAGATTATTTCATTGTTATTACCATTTCCTTAAAAGTAGCAGCGTTTCCGTTCACCCGTCCAACAATCTCGTAATCAGTCTGTGAGAATGTTTGCATTTTCCTCTAATGAAATATGTACACACACACACTGAGGACACAACAGCACACACACCGTCAACTCATTTACTTACTCTCAACGCACATTATTTATTTTTAGTGAGCTGCTCTGACAGAATTGAATTGACTATATACCCATGTCAGTCGTATGTATACCTATGTAGCTAAAATGGTGCAAGCATATATCTAAACACACAAACTTGTCAACTTAATTTACGCGTTTTTGTTTACAGAAAAACTTGTTATAATTTATTATGATTACGTGAATAACATTATATTCCTATACACACATACGCACAATATATAACGCTGTTAATATGAGTACGAAGAACTTTGAAAATTGTAATCAAGTTATAAAGTCATTTTTGTCCTTGTCCTTTTCACATACACACAACACCAGCACAAAACAACGTAGCATAAGATGTTTCGCTCAAGTGCTATTGAATTCCCTTTTTGTTTGTAGATCCCTATATTTATCTTATGGTCTGGTCTGGTGTGAATGCACGAGATGTTTTATAATATGGTCTTCCACTTCACTACAGTTGATTTTATTATACAATAAGGTTTTCTATAACAAGTAGTTGTAGATGTAGTAGTAGTAGTAGCGTTGTTGCTTTAATTCACTCACTGTTACCCTGATTTTGTTACAGACTCTTTCTTTGGAGTGGTGGTGGTGGTGTGCAGTTGTTGTACATTCTTATTCTGAATGCAATTAATTCAGTAGCACTTCTGCTTCATCATCTGAAAAGGAAAAAAAAGATTATTCAGGCAAACATAATAATAATATTTATTCTCACAATCTTGTGAGATGAATAAACGTATATTATAACCAGTCCCTCTTTATACTTTCCTAACATTTATATATTCTCTGGTTATTAAGTATGATTATTTTCATGTCGTTCGGTTTCCATACACTAGAGTTTTATTTTGAGAGAAAATATTTATTTTTTATGCCTTGTTCCTTTCCTTCTTCCTTGTGTCACCACCAGATTTTAATCAATTGTCATTGTAGATTGTATTGAGGGAGGAAACATGCTGTACAAAAAAAATGTGGATAGAATTTTTCTCTTGAAAAATTCTCCAGGAAAAGGCCGTCATTCCCTCAAAAAAAGCATTGTGTGCAAATATACATGTATATAAGTATGTACATGGGACTTTACTGCTCTCCGGCTGTATTTCCTGTTTTTGTTTGCGTCTGGGCAACATTTCTATTTTATTGCTTTTATATATAAAATCTGTAGCAAGGCTGTGGCCAAAAAATATTTTTTTTTGTATATAACATTTATATTATATTCAGCTGTTTTACAAGACCGTCATTGTCACTTCCTCCAACAGCAGCAAAAAAACCGTAGTGAAAAGTACATTTTTTTCTTTTAAAAACAGTCCCATTTTTGGCTGCTTTTCTTCAGATAAGGAAGAAGACAGACACATTCATCGTCGTCTCGTGTGCTGATTGTGAGTCTGCTTGACTGCTTGTTTGAGAGAGAGTAAGAGCTGTTGCTTCTTTTTCTTTAGCAAAATGATGTAACGAATTGAGTTGTTTTGTTATTTCGAAAACTGTTTAAAACATTTCTCGCCTTCCTTATTCATCGTTACAATAAGTGAATACATATAGGTATATATACAGCTTCAAAACTCAACTGCTCACTCACTTTTTCATTTTACATTCAGTTTTTCTTTTTGGAAACTTTTTTCTTGAAAAAAAAAATCAGAAAAAATGAAGACAAAATTCTCTGAACTTTTTCCTCTCTATTTTTTTTCCAGCTCAGCACGAGACCCAGATACATATACAGTTACTTTGCCATCATGAACATAGCATATTATAAAGTTCCAATTACTATACGCAAGGAAGCGTGCACGCATTCATTCCCCTTCACCAGCAGGAGTACAACCGCCACCACCATCACCACTTATATTTTTTGGAAAATGAATGAAAGTTGAAAATGCACAAGTAAAGAAGTACTATACACTTTTGCAAAGAAGGCGAACAGGATGATGTTTCGTTGTGTTGTTATATGTGCGACTCTGTGTCTTTGTTAACTCTTCCCTTTCTTCTGTCTTGTTGCCAAGATGAAGTGGGAACGGAGCTATTATTATGATTACGATTATTATTATTACTGCACCAACCACCGACACACACACCAAAAGGATCCCCATTCTGGTATGTCACACAAGTGCTTATAACAAGTAGTGCGATGGGCTGCACATGACTCCATACCACCACCACTACCTTACACAAGAACTACTTTACAAAATGCGAAAAATAATAGACTGTGTGCATGTGAGTGTGTGTATGCGTCTATGTGTGTTTATACTGCATACAAGAATGCTAACGATTATTACCACGATGACGAGAGAAAGAACACATACACAACAACTCTAGTAAATATATTATGCAATAGAATGAGGCATCTTCTTCTTCTTCTCAAGTTTCTTTTTTTAAATAGTGAGAATATGAAGAAAAGCCTTTTACTTGTGTGTGTTGCAAAGACAAAAAAAGGAGTGTGAGTGGTGGAGGTGGTAATGTCCTTCCAAAAGGGCAAAGTTTCAGAGAAGCTGAGCTGAAGCTATTTGAGTTGGTATAAAGTAGTGGTGGTACGGTGTAGGGTATTATACCGAGTCCTTCAAAAGAAAAGAAACTTATGAATTTTCTATGAATGGATTTATTTGACGGGAAAAGGCGAGAAAAGCTTCAGACCAAACCACACACTTCTTCACACGCTTCATACACATATTTACTGTAGAATAAAAAACAAAAGTAATATGAGTGCGCATATAGCACCATAAAATAATGTAGCTATATACTTTTATATAAGAAGTGTTAATTTGAGAACCTTGTTCCAGTCATCTGGACTCATATGGAAAAAGTCACCTTTTTCAAGAGCATTAATATCTATGTGCATAGGTGCCTACATCAGATGATGAGATCATCTTATAACAAGGTAACGTCATCAAAAATAGTGGAAAGGTCCTCGTATACCCTTCTTGTCGTAGAGGTGGTAATGGTTAGAGTGTTGGTGTGTTCACATTCGTATCATTATGATGTACATTATGGTTATTATTATTAATAGAGTATTAAAATTTGTAACAGCAACTCTGCTTACTACATGCTCATTTCTTCTGAACGCAGGAGCGCGTAAGTTTTTAGAGCTTGGAGACAAAAGCAGGGATATTGTTATTATACATGTAGGATTCATTCCCATTAATCATTTTCCACATGAGACAGGAGACACGACGAACCAACAACACACAACAACACACAACAACACATCGTCATCATAATAATCATAGTCATCCTTATTTTCCTCTTATAGTAATAATCATAAAAAATAACTTTGCTTGAAATAGCAAAGGATATAACTTATAATAGTATGTATGTGTATAGTTGTTGTTGTTGAGGTTTTTCACACTTTCTCAGAAAAGAGAGCGAGAGGGATGCACAATTAGCTTCAAAACTTTGTTGTTATATAGTTGTCGACTTGCTGTATAGTGGAGATATGCAACGATCCTTCCACAACAGACTGAGCGAGATTTACTTTACATACATGACTTTGTATATAATATTATGCTAATATTATGCTGTATACAATATATTATATTTTATATAAACTTTGTATATATCTTCACACTTTATTCATTCTCATCCATTGCTCAAGTTTTTATTGTCAACTGGTTGGTGAGCGAGACTATAGGAGAGTGTATCTTCTTACAGTAATATTTGCTTCTACACAAGATTACCGTGAAAATTACGGTATACTGGAAGTACGTTGTACTTAATACGGCAAGAAGAATTCACTTCAAAAGTATAAAGTTTACGCTGCTGCAGTTTATACATGAACTGGTTGGAATATAAAGTAATCAGTATTATAATGTATATAAGTTTATTACTAAGGTACCCAAGAGTTGAGTTTTGAGTTGACAAACTTCCTGGTATTATATAAAGTTGGTGGTGGTTTCCTCTGTCTCTTCGTTCCTTTCAGTTCAGTTGGCTGAGGATGACTTGGAGGATGATGATGATGGTTGCTTTTATAACAGTGTTGTAACTTCTCTCTGAGTCTCCTCCTGAAAGTCATCAAATCCTTGAGAATATTAGGTGGTGATTATAATATACCAATGCCATATACCATACAAACATCATATAACAATCATCATCAACATCAACATCATCATCATCGTTATCCCACGAATGGGATATGTGATATATATTTTATACATTGAGTGAAGAAGAGAAAGGAAATGTAGAAGAGATTCGTAAATAATGGTGAATTTTCTCTATCAAGTCATCCCAGTGTACAGTAAAGAGAGAGCGAGCAAGCGAGTGCGTGTATTGTACTCTGTTTTGTGCATTATTCTAAAATCCTTAGTATTCGCATCTATTCTCCTTCTCTCTCAGAAAGGAAATGTAGAAGAGATTCGTAAATAATGGTGAATTTTCTCTATCAAGTCATCCCAGTGTACAGTAAAGAGAGAGAGAGCAAGCGAGTGCGTGTATTGTACTCTGTTTTGTGCATTATTCTAAAATCCTTAGTATTCGCATCTATTCTCCTTCTCTCTCTCTCTCTCTCTCTCTCTCTCTCCCTTAAGCCAGCAGAAGCAGCAGATTGGTTTTCTTCAAGCAGGTTGTTGTGTATTGTGTGCCATATACACATAGCCAGCAGATCAATTTCTCTCCCATGTTTTCTCTCTCTCTCTCTCTCTCTCTCTATCTCTACCTCGCTCTCTCATTCCGCCTGTTCTGTGGTATTAACAAAGTCATCAGGTTTTGTTGAAATATCTTGAGATTACGCGTATTGTTAGGGAAATTTCCGCTTCACTTGATTCCCAAAAGCGCTACATCTTCTCATCCTGCTTCCCTGCCTCTTCACTACTCTATCCCACCATAAATTCTCCACTGACTACACACACTACTACAATATATACAAACACATATATATGAATGTATGTACATCTTTATAATATACAAATATGCTCATTTGAGAATTCACAACAGTGATATTTATGTTCTTTCTCAGCGTATATGACAGATTATACAACCTGCTCTGGTGGTGTTATAATAACGACCTACTGAATTCTACAATGATATTATATTCTCTATCCGTCTTCTTAGACCCTTCTCTCCTCGTCTATTGGAAGTCGTGATTATGGCGATCCCAAGGCAGATAACTTGGATTATTACTAGTTTTGGGATTTCACAAACTAACGAAACTAACTACTAATGAATACACCGGGCTGAGCACACACATTACTACAAGAAAAAGGTATGTAGAATTAGAAAAGTGAGCATGTTTATTTATATTCCTAACTTTTGGTTATGTACAAAATCTTGATAATAAACGTACATTATTTTGCCTCGAGTTGTGCAAGTATAGTAGTGATGATGAGTGTATATGTGTGCAGTTGTATATACCTTTTGATATGAAATGTATTTATATGGCAGATTAAAATGAACCTCGAGCTCTCTTCTTTCTTTTTGAACTTTTGTGTGTCTGGTGAGTTTAGATAGGGAAATAGTCTGAAAACTGTAAGAGTTTTTTATGATACACAGTCTGCTGACTGTTTCTCAGTATAGTACAAATATAAATATCATAAAAAGACTGCTTGTGCAAATATCCACAAAAAGAGAGAACTTTTTTTTCCTTCAAAATCCTTCCCAATTGACTTAACTAACTCCCTGGCTAACAAGTTCACAAAACGAAAAGAAGATGAGAAGCAAGGGAAAAATGCAAGAAGATGAGAAAATGAGGAACATGTAAAGCTACATTAATAATGGCCATGTATAGCAACATCTTTTTTTCTTCTCTACGTCATTCCATTTTAATCATTTTTTTTCCTATGCACACAGCTTCGTTATATTATGTACGTTCACATCACAATTTTACAATTGCGAGTTTTATCCTTGAAACGGATGGAATGATGCGGTGTACATTTACATTTATTCCAAAGTAGCAGGTTTTTCTATGAAAGCTGGAGACCATTCGCGATTCTGCCTGGAAGCTACCTAAGACTTTCAGTCTTTTTTTAAGAGGAAGCAAAGAAGAAACTTACAAAGAAAGGGCACATAACATGGCATATTATACAATTTTGACTCTAGCTTTGCTGCACCAGCCCCATAGAATCAACCAATATATAGTAGTTCCTTTTACAATGTAGCTTCTGTTCCAGAGATGGAGAAAAGGCTGATGATAGGAGTAGTGGTGGTTGATAGCAGCGGTTATATGATGATGATGAGACGAAAAGGAAAAGAATACAAGAAAGGAACGAAGCTAATGAGAAATGGAAACGAAATATTTATACGTTACTACTTTTATAGGCGTATTGTGTAGGTATAATAATACTACCATAATTCGCACGAGGCAAGTCGGAGTTTTGCTGGAATGAAACATTTTTGTGATCACGTTTTGTTATCATTATCGACAACGTCTTCAGTGGCTTTTTTGGTCTATCTTTCTCTTGCCGATGAGTCGACAACTGTGTTCCATGATGTGCTGTGCTTGCTGGATATACATATATACCTACATACATAACACAGCAAACAGACTTGTATTTTGTATAGATAAAAAAGGATTGTGCTAGCTCAGCAGATTTTTTTTGTCTTGCTCCTTGTTTAAGTTATCATCATCATCACTTCACCCTTTTCAAAGGAAAGCTTTGAGGGAGAAAAAGGTATACGAAAGATGAAAAAGGAAATGTTTTTTCTTTTATATTTTAAAAATAAAACAAATTTATGAAGTGTAGCCATAAAGTCAGGATATATATTCAAAAAGTTAAAATACACGTATATCTGTTATGTAAAATAGTAGTTAGTTAACGAATTTTAGTACGTAAATAATAATTGTGTATGACATGGCTGACAGTTAATTCCATTTCCATCATCAACTAAACT
>JAITYZ010000839.1:0-15595 GCA_027744595.1 Paronellides praefectus
CTTTATTGAAAAAAAATAATAATAAAAAAAAACTGGTCAGTTGCAAGGCATAAAAGAGAAAGAGAGAGAGAGTTTCATTGGAAAAAAGGGAAATCCAACAGGCAAACAAATAATCATCCAAGTCCGGCATCGGCAGTGGTGCAAGCAAAAGCGATTTGTGTTGTGGATGGATGGGGAGTGAAGTGGTTAGTTGGGTTGTTGAATGAAGACGCTTCATATACATATATTATAGCTATATGGTTTTGTTTGTTGTTTTTATACTTTGTGTGTGTTTGGTGGTGGTGAAACATGACTACTCACTTAACACGAAAAACAGGTAGGGAAAAAAGCAAGTGACATGATGATCATCGCACCAGGAAAATAGAGAATTGGGAAGGAAGAAAGCAATAAAAATAGCTCAAACTAAAGAGAGAGAGAGAGAAAGAGTGAGGGAGTGTGTGTAGCAGACAGAGAATCAACTCTTTTTTTTCATGGTTGAGAAACGCACTTGAGAAAAATTAGGTAAAAAATGAAAGTCGGAAAGTGAGTTGGGTTGGTTGGTTGAGTGAGCTGGGAGAAGAGAAAAAGAGGATGAAAACATATTGAACGAAATTAATAATATACATTTTTAACAAGAACAGCAACAAGCATGATATGCATATATTCCATATTATCATACGGATAGGTACATACATTCATTATACATACCTATTATATCACCTACAAATTATAATGATAGTAAAATAATATATATATTTAGTTGGGTAGGTATCCAATCTTCTGTTAATAGGTGGATACCTACCTTGATATTATGTCGTTCAGTTGATGCGTAACGGAAATGGTAAAAACAAATTTAAGAAAACAAGAAAAAGGGACGCATATTTTTTAAGGTAGGCTGTGTGTGTGTGTGTGTGGGCGGACACAAATTGTATTTAAATGACTTTATTTATGAACGCTACCTATATACAAGCTTAAAAAATTTACTTTTTAAAAAGTTTTTTCCTGTGAAATGTTTTGCTTTAAAATAGGTATATATTCATACTGTATATCTATTTGTAAGAGAGAGAGAGACAAGTAGAGAGAGAAAAACAAATGAATAAACTTTCCCTTTTAATTCTCACCAAATAAAACTTTTACATTTAAAAGTGGGGTCTCATCTCCTCACTAAAGGCTATACCTAGTCAAGATATTTAACCAAGAATATTTCTTCATTTGTACCCAAATGTTAAATGCAAATACCTGCGTTACGTAGTATGCATGTAACTTTAAAAAAAATATACCTACCTGTCTACTTTACCTGGCTATGGATATTTTGTTGGCTTTTAATTATGTTTACACAAGTTGCTATGGCGGGAATTTGGATAATGGCCACAGGGAATACAAATTAATAAATGGAATTGAAAAATAGAGAATTGGAAACAAACATTGGAATTTTTCTGAAAATATGTGTGGCATTTGCCATTTTCCTTGGTACATGCATCTGAAATAATAGAACTCCCCCATCATCACCCTCTCCTACTTTGCAGGTGTGGAATAAAATGGACTAGACTTTTTTACGCCTAATAATTACTCCTCTAATATGGGATTATATAATATATCCACACAAGAATTAGGCCTGTGACTACCACGCATCATGTTCGGTTTAAAAATCTTTTATGTTTTTGTACCCTGATCCCTTGAGAGCGCCCTGACCATTCTTTTTATAAAAAATAATATTTATTTTTCAATGAGTTCTCGTTCCTGGAATTCCTGCAAGGCCTGCATGATGCATGCATGCTGCATGCACATAAATTCCTGCGTGGCATGAATGGAGGTATGAATGTCAGAAAAATATAGAGAAAGAAGAACACATCAGCCACCCAAACTTGGGAACAAAGCGGCGATGATGATGATGATTGCGAGTTGAGTAGCCGGCAAACAAAACAGGCCCGGCGGAATACTCTGAGCAGTTTGAGTTGGGTTACTAGTAGATATGAGCTGATATCACGCAAACTGCTCATTTTGAGGGCAGGAGTGAAAGGGAAATCGAGTCTAATGATGATGATCATCATCATGATTTCATCATCATTCGCGGCTTTACAATCTACAAAGCAAAGAATATTATGAAGCTGTGTTCTCTTTGTTAAATTTGTTTGGTTTGATGTCTTAAATAGCTTGATAGTGTATCAAAAATACACGTAAAAATATAGAATTTTTTAAAGAAAAATGAAAGGGGCGGTCATTCGGACAAAAGACTTACGAAGAAGCAGAAACTAGAATAAACTATACATAAATAAAATATGTCGGTGTTTGAATACAGACAAAAAAATATATTTTTCATCCAGGGTTGGAAATTTTTCCCGGAATTCCCCATCATCCATTCCACAATACAATGTGAAGTAGCCAGGTATAATTCTGTTGTAGCAACAGAAAAAAAAAGTGTTACAAAAAAGTTTCCACGGAGGAATTTTTTTTCTTCAACATCTGCCAAATCACCTCCCCCACCATAAGTATAAATATACCTACAAATAAATAATATCATAATATGCAGTGTAGTAGCAAATAGAAACATGAGTAGTAGCACGAACAACAACAATACCAACCTACTTTTTTGTGTATTCATTAGGGAATCAAATAAGCCGGATCAGCCCATTTTCCACAAAACACTTTTTTAAAAAAACGAAAGAAAGAAGAAAAAACTTGCACAGGTCGGTACCTTCTGTCTGTGTATACCTCTCTATATGTCTATATATGTTGTTCAACGTAACACATTTCTTATTTTTTTAGAGAGAAAATGTTGTGAGTTTTTTCCTAAAAGATATATGCTGTTATGTGGTAAAGGGGGAAGGATAGAAGGAAGCACAGGATACAAACGCAAATGGAATTATAATAATTTGTTTAAGCAAAGGGGAAAGGAAGAGGAAGATTCACAAGCACACATTACATAACACTCTGGCATGCAAAGCCAAAATAGTATCTTGAGAATTTCGGAAAGTGTGAAGTTTCGTGTTTGTTTTTGGACGACGGGGTAGGAGAAAAAAAAACAAATTTGAAAGGTAAAAGGTTTACAAGGCTGCTATTTGTTTTTACAATTACAGCACAAACTGGTCTTTGTAGTTGCGTCGTACAAGTAAAAGAGCTTGCTTGTGTACCACTTTGTGTGTAAACTTAATTGATGTTTATTTTTGAGTGTTATGTTGGGATATTGGATTAATTTGCGAGATGGAAAAATAATCATGTTTGTGTCGATAATTAAGCCAATGAGTCAAGTAAAAGGAAATTTAGGAGAAGGTTTTGTCACAATGACGGTTTATGTAAGTTGAGATGTGCCTAAAATAGACTATTTTCTAGTCTTTTCCTTTTGAATTCCAATCTATTATGAAGATTTACTCTGTGTTTTAAGGTTGAAGAGGATGACAAAATTATTAAGGAATGGAAAGGATATTAAAAATATGTTAAACTGAAGAGGAAGCAAGAACGTAAAGCTGAAGGGAAAGCAAGGATGTAAACCAAAAGGGATCGAAAGGAAGTGAAAATTAAGGAAGTAGCCTGCCTGTTGGCCTGTTATGCTACATGGATTTGGACGCAAAATAAAGACTCAATAATAAGCTAATTAGTCAGCAGAGGAAAGACGATATTAACATCCTTTTTCTTAGCAAAAGGTTTTCCTCAATACGAAAGAATAATCACTTTATTTACAACATTTTACGCAACTCTTTTTATAAAAATCATGTAGGCACTTTCAACGTTTCAATTCTTTTCCACATCCTGTTTACAGGCCAAAACAAGAAAAGAAAATATGGTTACATAAGAGTAATCTACAATGAATAGTGTAAAAGTAAACACTGTTTTGCAAGTTAGGTGGTTCTACTAAACAAAGCAACACAAGAGCCGTAGAGATGCATTAATGTTTAGTTTTTACAAATTCCTTCTTTTTCCCGTATTCCAAGCACGTAAAAATTTCTATTACTTTACAAAGTATGTTTAGCAAAGAACAAGAAGATTTTTTCCCCATACGAGGTTTTTTCTCTCCTCGTGTGAAAGTATTAAATATGCACAAGTAAGCATAAAATGCACCAATGCCACCGCTAAGAGTATACAAAAATACAAGTACAAACAAAGTACATACACGGACGTGCATATACCAACATACTTTCCGCTTCAATTACAATGAGAGAAAACCTTTTTAAAGGGAGAAATTGTGGGATTGTTCACACATTATGTCACCCGTCGTATGAAAAGAGTTGAACATATTTTTGTGGCCGGGCCATTTCACAATCGTTTTTCATGTTGATTTTGATTACATTTTTCATATTTTTATGGAATACCCCATCCAACCCAAACCTCTCCCCACCCACTACCCACTTTGCAAAACAAACATAAGAAAATGTACATTATTTTTGAGAAGGTTAAATTCTCAAATCTTGTGTACTACTAATCCACACACATAACTTTACTTAAAATCCGGTCTTGTCAGTCTTGATTCCTTCCTGTCAACAGCGACGTGTGTGTGTGTATGTTCATGGCTTAATAAAGTATCATACTTGAGACTCTATAATATATAGACCTACTCACTTAGGCATACATACTAACATTATGTAAAATAGTTATGCAAACACAAACACACACGGGTGCATGTGCACAAGAGTGAAAGAAGAGAAAGTGGAGGCAACATACATGAACAGGAAAATGCAAGTTTTTCAAGTTTGGTATATCAACTACCAACTTGTAGAGCTTAGAAAGTGGCGAACGTCAGGTGGTATAAAACTACAACCCAAACTTGAAAAGCAGACGAGAAAAATAATATATAAAAAAATTGTTTTCAAGTTTTAGCAACAATCTAACCTGTCATTTGGGACACTTGATGAGTGACAGTACAACAAACACAGGTATACATACATGCAATATTGCTACCCATGAATATATAACAGATACATATACACTACCGCTTTCACCTTCACAACTTTCACAAAGCCACAAAAGCAATACTACCAGTACCACCCACCCATCCCACCTACAACAATAACAAGAAGAGAAAAAGGAGAGAAAAATGTAAGAGTAACAGTTAAACTGCTATCAGCCATCCTCAAACAAGTTAACCTGTTCATCCTGCTAGTCATGCTCCTCACTCTTATCAGTTTTGTTGTATTTAAGCTTGTCGGAAGGTGTTTTTCCGTTGCTCTTTGTATCATCAGCACCTTGTCAATAATATTCTACATGTAGCAGGCATGACAGCAGTCAAAAAATATTTCCTTTACATGATGTACATGTCGTACATATAACGCTTTTCGATCCTGTCAATGTAAATAAGAATTTGTCACAAAAAAATGTTAAGGCTGTCTTGAAAGCTCCCTCCCTGTCAGCTTGGTAGGTGTGCATATGTGCACCGTGCCATGTTAGCAGCACAGAGAAATGAGACAGAGGATAAAATGTGGCGATGACAAGTGAAGCGACATGGGAATAAATATAATTTAATCCTCTTCACAACTTCAAACGTTTTTAAACGGAAGACGGCGAAAGAGGCGGAAAGGGACAATATTTTATGTAGAATCACGATTTTCAGATTTACAAACAACTCGATTTTGTTTTTTAACTACAAGTTCACACTTTTCTGGAAAAAGAACTACAGAAAATGCTACGAAAATAAAAAAAGGAATTACATTTTTAGCATGTCTTGTAGTAAAAATGGTGTTTATTCTTAAATAACTTGAAGGATTTTCAATACTGTATATATTCTTTCCAGGGACTACGAACATGCAAAAATTTGAAACTTTGGAGAGAATATCAAGCATATCACAATTTTTATTCATGGCCATTTCTCTTTGTCTTATCAATTGATAACCACAATCCTGGTCAACATGAAAATATTAAATAAATAACTAACAAAAACGCCATGCCAGAATATATCATAATAAAAATGTCAAAATGAGACATTTTATAAAAAACAATTTATAAAACTTCATTTCATATAATATTTGGTCATACAGTGACATTCCTAATGAATGCTCCCAAAGTTATCAAGAAAGGATTATTATTACTGTTTACACATCTTGACGTGTTGTTCCCATGTATTTGACGCTCCTTCAAATAGCAGTAAAGACAAAGATCACGTAAACAACAACACGACGACGATTCATAATACTTTCTTTTTTTTAAAGTTGACAGAGAAGGATTTCTAGAAAAAAATCCCTCCACAAAAAATTGTCCTCCTCTGAACATGATGAAAACTTTATGAATTATTATGACTATTATGAACAGGTAACATGAATAAGCTATGCACAGTGTGGGTGTGCTACCATGCATTTGTAAGAGATACAATGATACAATCTTCTTCAGCGTCTTAAAATAAAGACAAAAGAAGCTGGGTGTAGTTAAGCGTGCTTTCATTTCACGACAGTATAAAGCAGCGAGATTTGCTCAAGTGGAAGTATATTGTATCTTGTATCCAGGGCATAGTTTCTATGGGAAAAAGCCCACAAGTATTTGTTTATGTCGTGCAAAAACACATGTAAGTTTTTTTCTGTGACATGAAGAATATCTTACCCTGCTTGTATTGTCATCATCGTCATCATCATCAAAATAACACGACAAGCTACTATACATTCCACTAAGGAGTCACTGGTGATGATAGAGAGAGAGAGAGAGAGAGAGAGAGCTCAGTGTACCGTAATATAAAATGTTGGTATGGGGTTATTTTTTTTGTTTGGAAACTTGAAGGAAACACGTGAAAACAAGTCAAGTGCCGCAAGATATTTTTTTGATAATGTAATCTGCGTCTACAAAACACATCCAAAATGCTTTATCTCACTACAGGCAAAAATGTACAATATTTTGTTTTATTTTGCATTGACAGTGAGCTGGACAACTTGAAAGGATCCATTTTTTTTCTGTATACAAATGTGTGGGCGTGGTAGCTGATTTTTGATTATACATTTTATTATTATTTTAATTTTCCTGTTGTGAACATGACGTGTTGTAATGACAACCCTTTTGTATTTTTTTTTGAAGCATCTGGCATTTTTTATCATTACTGTGTGAGGAATAATAATAAACGTGTTTGGTTTGTTCTCGCAATCACAATCAGACCCCATCCATTTTTAGTCAAGTAGACTCTCTTTCTGTCTTTCTATTCGTGTCCCACTCAAAAACTTGTTTGGCACACAGGCACACAGACACTCTTATGTGTGCCGTGGTATTATTTGTCTAAAAATATTTAAATGTAATTCTGTTTTGTGGTGTGGTTGACGATGTCGGTTAGTTTGTCGAGGTTGGAAAGGTCGGTATGAGTAAAGTGTATTGAGTATCATCATTATTTTCCTGAAAAAAATACCTACTATGCAAAATAGGTGGATAGGTAAACATGAAAGAGTGTTCCAGTAAACTTGTTGTTTTTTTCTCTCTTCTATTTGCTTTGTAATTCACACCGCCGCTTTGGAAAGGTGTCATTGAAATTGAACGTAATGTCAAAGGTATAAAAAACGTTGGTATTGATAGATATGTATTGTGTAACCATGTAAATGTAATAACGTAACATGTGAAAGACCCCCAAAGGAAATAGCAAGTGGGTATAGTACTTGAATAGGAGTTCATTCTCGTCGTCCATTGAATCGCATTTGTGTATGCACTCTTGGAGTTTACACGCTGGAGTCTGTTCTTATTTTCCATGCACCAGTAAATCCCGTGGAGACTATTTACCTGGAAAAAATCCAAAACCCGTTTCCACAGCTTTTTTACTGCTGCGGTAGTACTAGTTTTACTATTTGTTATGCATGAGTGAAATACAATAAAAGAGATAGACAGAGATAGGGAAAGGTGTACTTGAATCAAATAGAGGAACCGCTAGAAAAACTACCAAAATCTTCCGCTTCCATCCTAACAATAAAACCGTTGCCTTAATCAATGCAACCTTGATTTAAAAAAACGAGTACACTTCTCTTAGCCAAATTTATTTTTTTTAGCTGTGGGCTGCAAATTTGGGGTTATTATTGGGGTTACTTGAAGGAGATCTGAATATCTGCGTGCATTTTTTTTATGATGAGAGCTTAATTTCTCTGCTTTTGTGCCATCCGCCTTTTGATTTGCATGTCTGTCTGTTTTCCTAAAATTGTAAGGCTTCTCTTTTATCCTTAATTGGTTGTGTGTGTCTCCTACCTTTTGTACTTGTAAACGAAGCATGCCTGGATATTATGATTATAATTGTGATTGCACAACATGCAATCACGCGACATAAAAATTATCTCTTTCTCTGACCCAACAAGACTCCCAAGTCAGCTGACAAAAGAAATCTCATTAATGGCTTTGCAGAACAAAAGACTAGCTACCTTGATTTGGTTGGACTATTAATATTTATTTATGTACTGTGCATATTTTAGACATTTACAGAGCCAGAGCCACAGACAAAGTAAAATAATAATAAAAATCAGAATAGCATTAAATAACACATTCTTCAAATTTAGCTCTTTGTCTGCATAAAAAAGGAGGAAAATATAAATATATATGCATATTATACACCATATTTAACAAGATTATTAGATGCATATTTTATAAAAATAATTACTTAGCGTTACAAAATGACTGACTGCAGGATGAGTCGTCTTGTTCTCCTCGAAATCGCAATTAGGAGTGCACACCTTAATTTTATTTATTTATTGTCTACCTGATGCCTACCTGTCTAATTCTCCTTGTCTACTGTGTGTGTACACAAGCTAAACTAACCAAACTCAACGAACCCGTTTTTTATGCATGTCATTACCCTTTCGGCACACTAAGCACACAGCGTCGCACAAGATGAGTCTAGAGGCTATAGGAAGAGAAAAGGAGAGAGAAAACATGACATGATGATGATCATCATCCTCCTCCTCCTCCTCATGATGAACATTTACAGTAAAAAAATTGTGCAGGTTTCTTGTATATCTTGTCGTGTGTCTATCTATCTGTTTTGTGTATCTTTTTCTGTTCTGCTCTCGTGAGCGTCAACCAAGCCAAACAAAACCAAAACCAAGACACAGGCACTTTTGCACAAGGCAAATGTTGCTGTGATATTCAAGTTTGTTGGCAAATATAATGGATCCAATTTTATCTCTTCTGCCTCTTCCCTTTCTCCCTCTCTCTCTTTCACTCTACCTTGTTTTCCTTGCATCAATTTTCCAACCTGTCTTACATAAGTAGTCTCTCATCCTCATTCGACCTCAACTACCACCACCTTCCGCCATCACCGCTGCCACCACCACCACTTTCTCCACAGAAACCACACAAAACCAACAAAATCCCCCCGCACACATACGAAAGACATCCAAGACAGCAGCAGCAGTGAGAACTGTGGATCCATACTTTAAAATTCTGGAACTCGGCAAGCAGTATAAAATGGTATATATGGTTTTGATTATTTTTTATTTATTTTTTATTTTACCTTGCGTACCTGGCACAGGGTTAAACCACAAAAACCATAAAAGCATTTCCCATATCTCACCTGCTTTACGTAGTATACCCACACGATAAATAAATCACAACAGCAATAAACCAAACCAATACATACGAATGTATCGAGAAATCATTCATGCATTCAATGCAAATAGGTATATCTTTTCTTGTGGTTTTTTTGGGGTAAAAGCCTAACAAGTGTGTAAATGCTTTTGAACAAAAAGGGACCTTTTTCCACTTCTCACAAATTTAAGTTTTTTTCCCTGGTGAAAGTTAAATAGCCGTGTTGGTTGTAAATATATTGTTTTCCCTCTGGCTATATAATGTGATATTTTCCTCTTTGTATGTAGAATGCTTTTAGACTCTGATAATATTATGCACACACACAAGTTCCAAAGTTTCTTTTTCAGCCAAAACGAGAAGGAGGAGGAAGAGGAGGAAGTTTGGAAACTTTAGATAGTCCTTTCACCTTATTTTGTAGAAGGCACACAAGCAAGAGAACAACTTTTCTTCTTTTGACTTCACTTGAGTTGACTTGACACAATTTTGTATTTTGCCGCCACCACCACCGACACGCCATACCAAACGCCCTATAAAATTTGTAATATGATCATAATAATTGTATTAGTGGGAGGATGGTAAATGTGTACGTTGTAATAAGAAACGCTGTCTTTTACTCGGAATTTGCCGACAGGAAATGGACAGGAGTTATTGCCATACAGCCACCATCGTCAGTGAGACCATAGCAGAGTCAATAAAAAGTTTGGCCATGTGTAAGAGAGCTAAAGTTTTGTGGAAATGAAAGAATGAAAGGAAAAGGAGACTCGTTTTCTACTCCGAAAACCCCCACTCTTTTCTTCGTCCACTGTCCTTGTACTCATTAGTTTTCTTGGTGCTAGCTTCAGGCTATAGACACTTGTTATTAATAATGATTTAGTAAAATAAATTGCGAGAATAAATATTTTAGAAAATAAAATTAGGGATGGCTGAGAGAAAAAGTGTCTGAAATGGACAAATTGGACATAAACGGGTGGAATGGGTTTTCCCCCCAAATAAAAACTTATTTTTCCCCTAACATGGATACGACCTGATTTTGATATTTATTAACTCGAGTGCTTTTACTTTCCTATTTAAACCAGTAGTACAATAGCTTTGGTCAGTTTATATTTTTATACAGTTTGCATCCTTTTACTCTTTTGTATTTAGGTAAACAAGTTATAGTATAGTATTTCCGCATTCCTCAGTTTCCTATGGTTTGTTCAATGTCCAATTCTCTTAAGTAGGCAAACATGTATACAAATTATGCATGCTCAGATTCTATCGATAAATTCGAGGAACGATGGCGAGTGACTGGGTTTTAGAAGGAATTCGAAACAATTTTTTTTTTGTTTTTTTCTGAAGCTTGTCAGAATATATCCATTATTATGTAGCGCATAAAAAAATAAAGTAAAATTTATTGAAAGCTTGCGCATCCATACATGCCTCTGCATCCATTTGTTGTACAAGTAGCGTGTAATCGACCTATAGTAGCTTTATACCACACACATCTATCTGTGTACTTCTTCTCACAAGCTTACACAACAAACATGCTCATGTACCGGATACGGAAATGAATCGATGTAACCAAGTTTTTTTTTCTACTTTTTCCACTTCTTCCTTTTAGTCTATTCATTCACTTATTCAATTGTAAAGAAGAAGCAATTCCAAGCAATGGATTTTTTTTCTTTCCTTTTTTCTTTGATCCACACATATATTTTTTTCTGATCCACGTATGAACGATCTCTGTATGTATGTATGGTTTACTATAAATTAAATGGAATTTGTTGCTAGAATTTTTTTTCTTTCTTTTACGAGAAAAAAAGGAATAATACGTAACGCAACACAATAGAAATTGTACAAACCGAACGTCAGCTCAGATAGGAGAAAAACATACAATAATTTATTTCGTTTCTTTAATAAAAAATGAATATATTTTCGTGGGAATATATAAAGTAGATATTTAGATTTTGATCGGGCTTATTTGTATTATTTTTTTGCACAAAAACTCACAAGTAAATGGAAATGATTTGTTAGTATTGTTAATATTATGTTTGAAGCAGTGCAACGATAATGAAGCAAAAGATCAAAAGAATTTTTTTTTGTTCAAAATGCTTTCATGTCAGGAAGATATTGTATCAATTTAACAAAGTAAATACCCTAATAATAAATAAAATTTGTCCTCTGCGAGGAGAGAGTCAAAAGGGATTTAATTTGAATTGAACCGAGAATGTAAAAAAAAAATCTTTTTGATTACTTATGTCTTATTTTCCATCCCCTCTTAATTTCCCTTTACCTTATTACGTGGGCGCAGGTACAATACATTATTTAAGTTTCCAGCAAATATTTTTGTTTCTTTTTTCTTCATTGAAATAAAAATTTGTAATATGGCACTCACCCACGTAGTAATAAATGTAGCGTCAGCAAATATCATAAACATTTTAATGATGAGTAATCTTTTTTTTAGTAATCTTTTTTACCATAGATGAGTAATCTTTCTAGGTCTTTAATAAAGACTCTTTATACAATATTATTCAAGTCATTATGCAACGACAAAAGTGTAAAAACATATTCCTACAAATCCCATTTTTACGGCTACAAACCCTAAAATATTGCTGGTTTCTGTCAGGAAAAAAATACATTTCGAGTCTTAACTTTTTTTTACTTCTACTTATTTATTTCATCCGAATCCTGTCAATGCACCTACACATAAACATGAAAGGTATTGAATTTTATCTCATTTCCTAATTGTGTAACCTGCCCAGGTATATTATATATATCTTATTTCATTTCACATTCATTTCTGATCTGATGATAATGATTACAAGGAAAATGAGTGAAAGCAAAGTAGATAGCTCCAACCCCAGTAGTAGCAGTATTATATTTTACCAGTGCAACATACAACACAACAACAAGTTATTGTGCTAAAAGCTTGTACAATGGATTTGTAAGCAAACAAAGCTGAAGAAAACCAGAGTTCTCCATTTCCAATTTTCTTGCCATCTGTTAGAAAAGATAAAGATAGATTCTTACGTAAATACAATGTACGCATTTTGGTTTTTGAATTATAATTGGGGCGGTTCATTTATAACGTCAAGTTTAATTGGGGAAGGAGTTTTACTTTTACACTCGCTTTAACAAAAAACCAACGTAAAAATGTCCGTTGTAGAAAGTTTAATACCGACAGTATAGACAAGGTGTATTTTAATCGACAAGTTGTGACATTCTACATGGATAACCCCCTATTTTGTGGTTTTTTAACTGAAAAGAAGCAGTGAATAGAAGAATAAGAAGAAGGGATGTAGGGATACTTTATACATTTATACGTTGTTGGTTGTTATTATGACATGACATGACTAAGAGAAAGTAGAGAAGTAAAATGATAATGTGTTTCCCAAGAAGTCTCATTGAAATCCAAAGATATTACACGCTTTCCCTCATTTGATTTGTTCATTTTGTGATAAATATTAATATTATCCCTTTTCCCATTTGCTTGTTCATATTATGATTATTATGTCCTTTTCTCCTTCTTTGATGACAAACAACAAAAGGGCAGTGGAAAATAACCAGAAAAAAAGAACAAGAAAAGAATCCTTACCACAACCTGATATTACATGACATATATCAGCTTTCATAACAAAGTCTATTGAATTCCCTCTGCTAATGATCAACTGGATTTTGACTAGGAAATGGTAAACCAGCTGTTGATTTTGTTTATCAGCTAGTTACTTTTAGTACGGAAAATCTTCATTTTTTAAAAAAACAAACGCGTATTTTTACAATAAAGTCTGTTGTTTCTTTTTTCACTATTTTTTTTATAAAAAGGGTTAATTATGGATAACCTCAAAAAAAAGTTGGGGCTGTTCACAAATGCCAAAGTAAAACATAAATGCAATTTAAGATGGCCAACGTATTTTGCTATGTATTTTGAACGTTGACGCGTAAAAGATAAACAGGCATTATTTACCATGTAGCCCGGAAGGCTCAACAATGGGCCGTATACACAAAGTTATTTGTCAGAATGATGTAAGCGCTAATAAGTATCTCAACAAGATAAGTAGAAACATGGCAGTAATATTTACCGCATATCTGTTCTTATAATACGGTGCACAGTGCTTTGACTAGGATCTAAGCTCATTCCACCGTGTGCAGTAGAGTATATGTATGTTTCCATCTTATTAGTATTATCCCATCCCAGAGTCTAGCAAAGCGTAAAACCGGAAACGAAAAATAAATCAAAGTAATAAATTTTCTGAGCTCATCATCACCATCCTCATCACCTCACCATCATCATGATGATCATCATATCATAGTCATTCCAGATTATTAGGATACACAAAAGAAAAGTAGTGTGATTACGTCTCATAATAATAAATAACCCATTTTCCCCGACATGTCATACAAAATCTTGTGTGCTAGACATTCGGCACTGTTGAGTTGAAAGAGAGGTAGTGAGCGAGCGAGAGTAAGGAAAGGTTGAACGAACAACAAACGAACAAAAAGCCATTGTCACCAGCAGCAGGAGGAGGAGAGGATGATATTAGGTATGATGAGAAGAGATGATCTTCTTCTAGTCTCGTGTGTGCATGCACAGAAATGTTCTGCTTCTGACTGAGCATTGAAAATGAATACAATTTTTTGTGTCACTCTCTTGCTTTCTTTCTCCCTCGCTCTCTTGTTCAGTTACGCCTTGTTCACAAAATTTATGCTGACTTGACTTGAGAACAACAGATTATTCCCACACTATAGCCACATATTATATACCATACTATATATCTTTATAGCTAACCATCTTGTTTTCTAAAAAATAATGCCTTGGTTTTGTTTGGTTGAAATATATATATTTCAAACCGTCGATTCCAAAAAATATGACGGGGTTGTAAATTTTTCTTGGGTAGGGTATAAGCCCACGTAACCGGGACTATTCAGAAAATTATGTTTATATTTATCATATGTGAGCATCTAATAAACTAACTACCTAATAACTTGAATGCCTTGTAAAGGTGTATGATTTTTAGAGAAAAAACCACGAAATAAGAAATTGCATCTTGGCGTATTCACCGGATGATACCAAGCTTGGCAAGCTACCTGCTGTTAATATGGTAATTGTAACTACATATATCCTAACCCTTCATCCATCTTTTATTCCACTCCTCAATGGCATGTCTTTTCTTCATGTTCGTGTGTGATACTGTTACTATGACTATGACTATATACTACCCTTTTAGAGATGACGATGAAGAAACAAGATGATAATGACGATGATGATGAGAGAAAAACGTGTACAAGTGGGTGAAAACTTACTACGTATCCTCAAGTCACTATCAAGCATACAAGGAACACGCAATACAAGCCACTACTGAGGACGATGATCATGATGATAAGATAAGTAAAGCATTATACCATAAAATAGATTTTTGCACGCTTGTGAACAAGGATGTTTTATATTTATATCTTCTATGCATCCATCTATCTCTATCTGTCTTCCACTTTTTCTTTCCCTCCGCTTAACAAGGATGTTTTATATTTATATCTTCTATGCATCCATCTATCTCTATCTGTCTTCCACTTTTCCTTTTCCATCCGCTTTTTCCATTATTTCCGCCGTCTGCCGTCTTGTAGCATATGTATTACATTTGTATGTACAATATTTAGATGAGTATATAATATATACATATAACAGCGAATGATATTTCTCTCAAAAATATAATTGTTTTGTGTGAATGTTTTATACCTGTACGTATTTTGAAGATGTAGAGACTACATCATGTAGGGCACGTGTATCGAAACCTTACAGCCACGTTTTTTTCTTCTAACTTCCTACTTTCTTTTGAGGATGTGATCATCATGAGAATTTGATGATGACGGATTGTAAGTAAAATAATTCGACAAGAAATGCAACAAGCCATGTACGTGGTGTGTGCTATGTGTTACACAAGCAAGTAAAAGAAGAAAAATAAATTAGCTTTGTGAAAAAACTGCCATGTTTATATGCATTATATTGTGTATTTATATGAACATATAATATGTTTAATTATTTATGTATGTATTACTCTTGCAACATTGCAAAATGCAGCGAAATAATTTTACAACTTTACTTGCTGAAGATTAAAAAATATACAATAATAATTATAATGAAAATGGGGATGTGAGATTATTATTTTCCCCCGAGCCCAACATT
>JAITYZ010000840.1:0-14312 GCA_027744595.1 Paronellides praefectus
ACGACAGCAGCGGTAATGGCAATGGTGATGATGTCAGTGGTACTATGGTGTGTGGTGTGTTGAGAGTTGATGTTATATAGCAGCGCCGGGAATACATAAATAAACGGAGTAAAAAAAATATAGTACCGGCAAAAGCGAGAGGGCTGGGTAGAAGAGAAATAAGAGAGAGTAGCACACAGAAAAAAATGCTGTATTATTTTCGATGGAGGAAGCTTTTCCAAATTACATTTTAGCAACAATAAATGCTCTCAGAAAAAGTTGTTGTAACAATAGATTCACACTTATACACATTTTCTCTGCCTGTTTTGGTGGTGGTGCCACTGATACTCTATGTGCTCGTGTGTCTGTGTAAATTTCACACTCACTATCTGCTCTGGTGCCGCCGCTGTGCTTTTATGTTTCAACTGCTTCTTTTTGTTCAAATTATACTAAATTTGTTATTTTATCCGTTAAAATGGCTCGTGTGAATGTAATAATAATGTGTATGCCCTGTTTGCTCTCCCACAGTGCAAAAAGCAAAGCATAGAGACTCAGACACAAAAGTATAGTGAGACCCGTGAGTCATGATGCATCCAGACTCAAACTCAAACAGAGAGAAAGTGTTGAACAAAGCTTCGTCTTCTTCTTCTTCGTCGTCGTCCTCGTCGTCGTCTTCTTCAAAAGAAGTGAAAAGTAATAGACAAGTTAAGCTATAAAATAAACGCTGTTATGTGTATGCATACAATATACACAAAGATATTATATTAGAATGTCTTCTTGGAAGAAGACGAAGAAGAAGGCGGCGGAAGAAAGCCAAAAAAGGGAAAAAGAGAGAGATTATGTTTACCATGAGGAAATGAATAAAGTTATATATTATTATTCACAGATTCATAGTTATACACACACACTACTCACACGGACACGTATTACATGCCGACACACTGAATATTCAGAGTCGACTGGTGAGAGAGAGGAAGTGAGGAAAAGTAATAAGAAAATGTATTGCTATAGTTTGTTCCTTTTTTTTATTGTGTACACATACACTTGAGTACACACCATTATCAACCAGCCTGCTGACGAGGTTGATGATGATCGCCATCATCATCAGCAGCAGCAGCAGCACTATACCGGCAAAACGAATGAAAGAATTAAAAGAAAGCAGTGTAGAGACACACAAACTAGGCTGTTTATTATAACACAGCGAATATATCTATATTGCATTGGTAGGTATAGGACAAAAAAATAAAGTTTCTCTCTCATTTCATTTTAATATATTCTTTAAATAGATTCGCCCATTTGTCTCTGACCATTCTGTTAAAAGGGAGGGAGTCGACCCCCCTTTGAGCTTGATTTACATTTTCAAGCCTTTCTTCTTCACTCTCAGCAGCAGCAGCAGCAGCAGCACAGCAAAAACCATTTTGTTCTCTGGATGCATAGGCAAAAAAATCCTCTCTTTCTTTCTTTTTTTGGTGTGCTCTTTGCTCTATATCTATGCTATTTTATTACATAGTAAACTCGTTGAGCTCTCTCTCTTTTTTCTCTGCTCTTCTCCATCCTCCATCCTCCTCCTCCTTAACAAAACTTGATGAAAAGCGACGAAAAAAAAAGAAAATTACGAGGAGGAAAGGAAAAAAAGCTGCGCGCAAAAAATGTAGTATGTTTTCTACTTTCAATGATGATGATGATATGGTTTGGTGTGTGTGCTGATGAAAGAGGATTGTATGCATCGAGAATCTTTTTTCTCTCTCAGAGTTATGCATACAAAATATAAAAATTGTAATTGGATTTTTACATGGAAAATGAAAACGTGTGTAATATAATATGCAAACAATTTATTATTTACGTGTATGCCATGTAGGTATATAGTACTTATTATGCTCCTGTGTATTGTATAAAAACTGATGATGATTTTGCTGCTGCTCCTGCTGCCGCTGGTGTGCTAGCTTGGTATGATGATGATTAACCGACTTTTGTTCTTGACCCGGGAAGGGAAAAGAGTGTAGAGACATTGCTTCTGGGAAAAGAAGGAGGGAAGTTATGGGTTTTGGGCTTGTGCCCTCTTCTCTAAAATATACGACAACATTATCATCATCGTCATTATTTATACAAAAAAGATACGAGTAGCCAGCTTTCGCTCTTATGACTCTAGTGATCTTTTTGTTGTTGTAGCTCCCTTGCTCTTTTTTGAGCTCTCCGCCCTCTTTGCTGAGAAATGATTTCATTTTGAAATAATTTGTTGATATATACATTTTTAAAAGGTTTGTTGTTTATGCTGCTATTATACTACAATATAAAAAGTTTTCTTTTAGAACAAACATATGGTAAAATTGTACAATTAATGAAAAATGTTGATGTAATGTCGTATAAATGTCGAAACCATTTCATTAATCAAAACTGAAAAAAACAACGCCGTTAAAAATTATGATAGAATTTTAGTCACTTTCGAGGAACTTCAGGTATGTCAGCTATCTCTATTACTAATTGTATCTTTATTGTCGATAACTTATATAGAAGATAGCTGTTTATGAATTTGCAGAGAATGTTTTGCTTTTCTACTTCTCCTCCATTTTTAAGTACATGTACATTTTCAAAAGGAAAATATATTATTGTTATACGGCAAACTGTGAAACACATTTAAAATAATATGGTTATACATATGAAATTACTACATTACGCAAATTTCAAGTCATTAGTCAAACAGAATATTATACCTGTCTCAACTTCTAATTGCGCAATTCTTACTTCTGTCATTTGACAAGAAAGCGTGCTGGCTGCACACGACAGGTGGTATGTAATTCATAATATCATCATTTATAAAGCGTGCTACACCGTCACCGCACAATTACAACTATGCAACCGCCATATTTATCACCGCAATGCCACCACTCATCCTATTATGTTTGTGTGAGTATTCCCAACTTGACAATGGAATTTCCGTTCACCTTTCTCTCCTTAATAGATAAAATGGTGTGCGCACTCTTCTTTTTCCTATTAAAATGTGTGATGATATACGTTACACATTTGCACGTGTTTGTCTGCCTGTATGTTTAAATATAAACTTCAAAATAAACCACACATGTCATGTCAGTGTACCCATGCATCATACATCTTTGCCTCCACTTTTGTGGTATATTTTTTACTCGCTTATACACATAAATGCATACACATATTAACAATGGAAGTGAACTGCGAGCATTACGAAATGCACTTTACCTTCTTTTACCCCGAATGAGACCTAAAAAATAATGTGAAATTGAGAAATAGGATGAGTCTGAGAACATTTAATAGAAAGAACTGTCATAAACATTCAAAGGTCTTGAAACATACGAGTATTTTTTTCTCCCTTCTTCTCGAATGAGCCTACTTATAAATACTCCAAAACTCCTTGCTGCTTTCTTTCATAACCAAAGCTTCTTTTCTTCTACGCACTAATGGCTTCTCTATAATACTTCATATTATACTACTACAACAAACATTATGAACAAATATAAAAGCGTGGGAGTATATAGAAAGTATATACAAGTGGTTGGTAGAGAGATATATACATATTATGGTATTAGGTATGCTATAAATTGGGTGGAAGAACAAGCAGCGTCTCCAATTTCCTACTCCTTCAAAAGTCGTAATATTATGTGATTGGATTACTCCTTTATACTTCTCTCAACAAGGCAAAAAATGTCATCATCATCATCCTCATCATCATCAGCCAGTTTATGCCTGAAACAAATATTAATGTACTTTGCAAAGTATACTTGAAAAAGTATAGTGGGCCCTTCTAGATTTGTTTAAAGTATGTACATTTTTATTACAGAATTACAGCCGATGGCGGCACATTTAAAACTTTCCAGAATTTTCTGCTAGGTGCTCTATTCCACTTTTCTTCCTCTTTCTATCCTCTGCTGCTACTACTCTTGAAAATGAAAACTGCTACTTTTTTAATACGCACTTTGTTATTGCTCCCAGCTACAGTTAAACTACCCAACTTTTGATGATGCAAAAATTACCACAATGGAACAAAGTTAAATAAAACATGTTTTATACTACATGCTTTATTATTACATTTTACCCATTTAGGGCAAAAAATGTACATACCTACATATAGGCGAGAGAGTACAGGGATACGATAAGGACGAGGACAAAAACTAGTTTAATTTACTGCGTAGAGAAATGAATGATTCTGATCAAGAGTAAAAAGAGAGATTGAGAGAAAGAGCAAACAAGAGGGAAAAGAAAGAAAAATGTTTTGGGCGGAAAATGGGAATTTGGAGAACAAGAGGAAATAGAAAACAGTATAAAAAAGTGAACATGTGAAAATGGGAAGTGGGATTGTTGATAGTTGCCTCAAAAACCTCACCACATATCATCATCATCATCCTCCTCCTCCAACACAAGTACATTTTCTGCTTGTAAATTGTGTATTGGGCTATTTTTATAATCCTGAAAGGAGTAAGCACAAAAAAAGCAACCAAGCTTTTGCAATGTAGTATTTATAGGAGTCTATATGAAGGTGCGTGCGTGACTACAAGATATCTTGGTGATGTTATCATCATCATCATCATCATTGCTCCACTCAACACACTACACTCCTACACACAAGTAAATGTAACGGTTTTTTCTATAAAAACTCAAACCATATTGTTCTTATATCCAAGCCCACTCGCCACTCCACATACTCTACACACACGAGGGAATTTAACTGTTGCGGTTAAATCAGCAAGAATTTTCAAGAGAGAAAATTCTCAAGAAAAGCTGAGAATACGGAGGAGGAAGTTGCCCCTGAAGAACGTTTTCCACTTTTCCTTTTCCCCTTCAACAAAAAAATCCAAAGACCAATCCTTTTATATATATACTTCTGCTGCTGCTATACTACCACTATTATTGCTATCTTTTCATTCTCTTCCTTTTTCTTGTGGCAATTTCATTACACAAAAGAGCAAAAGGAACATGCCCCCATGCTTACGCAATAACAATAATCGTATCCTAATGGTTTTGTCGTTTCCTGCGAACCTACCACCACAAAAAAAAAGAATACTTGTATTTTATCCATCCACATGCCAAAAATATATGATTTAATATAGAAAAAAATATCTATCCATCCATCACTTATTTGTACCATATGTTTTCATAAAGAAAACGATCATGGAGATGATGATGATGATGATAGACATATTTTTCTATTCATTCATTTAATCTATCTAATTCATAAATAGAAAAAAGAAGAAGAAAAATGTCATATATTTTTTTTGCTTTTCACACCGGAAATCCCAACAATAAACTGAATCGACCGTGGTCATTATTTATATCATTTTAGTATAATGGCTATAGATATTCATAAATATATTCTGGTGGGGACGTGGAAAAAAGAAGGAATAAGAGTAAAATTGAAAATGTGAACACATCCTCATCCCATTCAGTGCACTGCACTGTGTTTACAATATCGTGCATTGCGTCACGCTCTCACGCATTGTTCATTGTTCCATGACCTCTTCCTCCTCTCTCCAATAATAATCTTGTATCATATCAACACACCTTTTTTGTGCAAAGCTATTATACAGAGAAATACAGCAGCTTTGCTCTTTTCTTCATTTTTTTCTTTAAAAAAATCTATAGTTTAGCTGCAAGGATAACTTAATACATAGCTCTCCTCCAAGAGTTTTTCCTTGTTTTCCTGCGATAAGATGATAAGGTGAAAAGCAATAAAGCTTTCACGCAGACTTGCAAGAAGGTTTTAAGAAAGGAAAAAAATGTTTTATTGGAGCAGTGGAGTCCTTTCACATGGGCATCCATAAGCCACAAACCTTTTTTACTTGAGTGAATAATAACGATAATAAATGCTATATATATTATGCGTCATGCATCATTTGTCGGTTTTTAAAAAGTGTAAATAAAGTAAAAATATATACCTAATTATATTTAGTGGACAGTTGAATCAACTGTTACAAAAAATACAATAAAAAAGAGCCATCGAAATTGACAGCAAAGTGAATCATTTGCACATTAACACGCCGCTAGCTGAAATTTTCCAGAGTAAGTTCCTTAATGTGCAATGAAGATATTGAAAAGATACACAGGTAATGTGTGTTTGGCTAATGCGCCCGTAGTCAGGAAGTAGAATGTTGATTTGGTCGTCATGTTTTCAATAAAAAGTCACTTTTTTAGTAAAATGTTTTATGGCCATCGAGCTCTAAATCAAACTTTTCTCATTTTGAAACTCAAAAGGGTGGTGGTGTTGATGAGAAGAGGAAGGCAACAGCATTAATTGGATGATATTTTTTTTTCATTTTGGGCGAGAGGCAAACTTCCCAAATATCCCCACATAAAATTTTACGCTCATCTCTGCTCTTTCTTTTCTCTCTCAGTTCTGGTGGCGAAAATGCAATAAATACTTATGCGTACATTATAAGTATATATTACGCATATTGTAATCCAAATGGCAATAAAGAAAGAAAAGGCTTACTGGGGAGAAATTCTCCCGGAGAATCAAGAATGCTCATAAAAAGTGAAGCGACATTCCGATAAACCAGAAGCCACTTCCTCCTTATTTTCCTCTGAAGACAATTAAAATCTCTCAGAGACCCAGGCCCGGATACCAGCTGGTTAAAAATAGTTAAGATGTCAGTGAGCGCCTTACTAAAAAAAACTCTAGACAATATATAAATACCCGTGTGTGCATGCAAGCAGCGTAAAAAAGTCTTGAGCTTTATTTAAAGTTTTACGGCATTTTCTCCTTTCTCTTCCTTTTTGCTTGGGTGGGTTTGGTGGTGATGGTGCTGGTGGCAGTGGGGATGAAAGCTGTATAATATGTCATTTAAGTTGAAGAAGAAAATGGAGATAATGAATAACTTTGCAGTGAGCAGGTCGTTTTTATCACCCCAATTACAGATATTACCAGCAAACCTTTTGTTATCCTTTAATCATAAATGAGAGTCAGAAGAACAAAAAAAAGAAGAAATAAACGAGGGGAGAAATATATATTTTTTTCGAAAAAACGAAGGGGAAATCGGATGGTATATTTTTTTATAATAGTTGGTGGGGTGGAAGAAAAAGTGAGAAAAAGAATGCACATTTCATCTGCATAAAGTGCACTACATCATATTATTATCACCACCATCACACCACACACGCACGCATACAAGCACCCCCTCGAAAAAAACAGTAACGCAAGTTACGTTGCTTTCATGTGAAATGTGAACACATTTTAAATGAGGGGCGTATTGTAGATGAGCTTTCATTGTCATCATCATCATCATCTTCCTCATCGCCATTAACATCATGAGCATCGTCCCATGAAATATTGTATCTTCTTTGGAATTAGTATTGTATTTTTTGGAGGGGGAATTGAAATACAAGAAGAAGGAAGAAAAAACAGATAGTTGGGTTGAAGGTCGTGTGTTGAGTGTGCATTGCAACGTGAACACGTTTTCTTGTAATGATAATTGTATTTCATCAAGCGCGAGAGAGGAAAAGTAAAAGAGAAAGTAGAATATAAAAGGTAATAATATGCTTATGGTTTTTAACCTTGCCTTGGTACTGCGTATGCGGGTGTCTGTGTGTTGCATGTGTGTTGTGTGCGTGAACAAGACAGAAGTGAAACGAATGAGTTTTTTTCTTCCTCTTCAGGAATGAATGAATCACCTCTTGCCACGTCTGCACTCACTTTAACTTCTCCGAGTTTTCTACCACTACTGCTCTTGCTAGTCATGTCAATAAGCTCATTGTGCGGATATTACATATACCTACCTACGTAGCATTATATGTACCTATGTAGAGGTAGGTACATATAATTTGGTAGCTTGTGGGTAGACCACAGGGGAAAAATGTATGAAGTGCAAAGAAGAAAGGGAAAGGAGCGCATCAGAGAATTAATGTGCAAGGTAATCACTCTCGGGAGAAATAAGGACAGAGGGAATAAAAGTCATTGTCTTTGTGCATGTACCTACATACCTACTTGTATCTATACCTATTTGTATGTCTGTTTGTTGTTTCGCTCGCTTTCATGAAGTGCAGTAGAGAAAAGTATCAATAATAAGTTGTTATTGTCAGGTTACAGGCGGGTAGGAAATAGAATAGAGGAGAAAAACAAGTATAATGGGAAGTGAAGATTAAAGATGTACACAGGGTGTAGGTACATAAAAATGCACCTTGTTACCTATGAGGGTAGTCGTATGTAGTCAGTATGCAAGTCATGCAACTTGTTGTTGTGTGTAGCTGGGACGGGCTTGGATGATAGAAACAATACATTTATCCGAGGACTACATGCGTGCCATTTTCATTCATACGTGCATTCATGCACTTCTGACATGTTTTCGTTGAAAGATAAACGGCAGATAGACACGAAATAATGCACCTGAAAATGGAAAATGGAAAAGGAGAGATACAGTAAAAATATGATGATATGATGCAACTTGCAAATCAAAAGAATCTTTGTAAATTTTAACGTTATTGACTTGCTTTTAGCCAGTAAAGTGATTTCTGCTAATTAATAGGTTTGACTTGAGCAACCGGAAATTAAATTTAACAAATAAGAAATGATAACTAGACTGGAGTTGAGTAGGAATTTAAAGGGGAATAGTGCATTTCAAAATTGCATGAAAGTTTAAATTTAATGGTAGGGTAGGACTGAATTTATTGTCATCAAATCGTATTATTTAGTTTAACGCCAACAATGAATATTTTTATGACGGCAAATTTCGCTACTACTACAGATGAAGTTTGCTTCTGACATGAATTAGTAAAATTTGATCCGATCGGTAAATAAAACTATAAGTTTTTAAAACGAAACCAAGACAAACCGAATGTGATACAATTTTATTCTCTACTTTAATTCAGGTAATTCAACGTTGAAAGCTTTCATCGTGGGCAAATTAGTTGTACATACATCATGTTTAATATTAAAATGAAATGCCATTTCACAAAATGTTGGCTAAACTTATCTTAAAGTCAAAGTTGACGTAATAATAATGTGTATCCCCTGAAAACAAATAGTATGCGTGGGAGGATTTTCATAATGAAGTGCATACATACATATTATGTAGGTATGTATAATATAGAATGATGTTTCCCGTTTGGTTTTATGATTCGAACTTTGCATTGTAAATTATGTATACAGATAAAAGGAGACAATTTTAGTTCCCCAATTTTTCCAAGAATTCTAGTTTACAACCACTACCTTTCACCAACATTGTCACTCGTTCTGCTTCGCGGTTTCTGATCACGACGCAACGACTTTGCTTTTGAGCAGAGCTTTTTGTTTGTTACTACTGCTGCTGGTGCTACTGTCGTCATTCCTGTTGCATAAGCAATGATGATAGTCACCGTTGGTCGATATACCGTTATAAAAGTTTCCAATTAGTCGAACAAATATAATTATGATGGTGATGATGTCAGCATAACCGAAGTCAAAGCATACAGATAAAGAAGCTATTTAATGTAAAGTTTGTAATCTGACTTGTAGTGGTTCAGTCTATATTTGTTTCGTAGACGTGCTGCATTCTGTTTTACTTTATTGGTCGCCCAATTCTAACATTTTTGTCAGTGTTGTCATTTCCCCTTTCATTTTCACAAATATTATTCACTTTTATATGCCTACATGGTAATTTTATATGAGTCATAAACAATTAAATTCAGAGAAAATTGTGCAAAGAGAAAATGAAACTGACGAAGGTTTAATACGTTTTTTAACGAAATTGATATTGTTATGAGGTATAATGTATTGTGCAATCTGCTTGAAGGCAAAGGAAAACAATAAAAAGGACTGTACGGAGAAAAATAAACACGCAATATATATTACGTGCGGCACGTGTCATCCATATAATTTTGCTTGTGAAATAATAACAGTTTACAGTAATATAAATAGAAATGAGATGAATTATTATACATTTGAATAAAGACGAATAAAGCACACCACAAGTTTTATTTTGTGTTGAGGGAATGATTGTAAAGCTTGTTATAGTAGGTATGTTTGATTTTTTTGACTTACTGCACTCTCCCGCATGTTTCAGCTGAACGGAATTTCTACTTTGGCAGTTTTGCTTCCGGAGGAGACACTCATTAGAGTAACTTACGCCGTCACTTCCGCAAACCGGGGAGTAGCTTGAGGAACAACTTTCCGGACATTGACAAGTCGCGCGACCACCCTCCATGAAACAAGTCTCTCCCAAGGCACAGTTGGCTTGTTCGCAGGGCTCTTCTGAAAAGAAAATAGAAATACACAAATGAATAGACATTTTATTGAGCGTACTACCGAAAGAACATAATATTTTAAGATTTTAAAATTTAGCTTTTTTAATTACGAAAATTAAAAAATAAATTTGTACTAAGCTTAAACGCCAACAATATTTTTATTTGATTTATTATGAACTACATATGATGCAGGTACATCATTTGGGTTATAGCAAGGTATTCCTAATACAGTAGCCAGTAAAGAATCTAACGAGTTTAACCAGGTAAAAAACTAAGGCTGTTAGATTCAAGATTCAAGATACCAAATGACATGATATCTTGTTTGTTTGTAGTATCATTCCCTATCATTATCATCATCATTTAACCATAAGCATCCTCATCAAATCGCTCTCACAACCTACCATCCCCCCACTACTACCCACTCTTTGCAAACCATGAACATTCTCATTGTGCAACTTCTTTATTGTATGGTGAATTATGCTTATCTCAAAATAAAAACCGAACTGTACGGCTTTCCACAGATATTCACAAACTCACAACAGCAAGTATCCTACTAACATAATAATAATAACATCATACCTATCTTCCCAAATGAAACCTATTCATTTCCCTGTGTATTTTTGTTCTGAAGAAGAATTTAAGAAGGAACCACTTGTACCACCACCAGTAGCAGTTGCACACCACCACTGCCACCAACGCTCCTTACCGCGTACTATGAAATCACTTGCATTCTTCCACACACCCAAGCCTTGCCTACTTTGCTAGGTATCTGGCGAGCTTTGCGTTTTAACGGAATCCGCCGCTGTCGTCTCATCGTCTCTCTTCTTCTTCTTTCTCCCATCATCATCTCTCATATTATTCTCTTCTCCTTTCTAAACGGGAAACGGTGGAGAAAATTTCAAAAAGAAGCTTTTTCAGAGCTTTAACCTCAGCCGCAAGCAGAAACCACTGGTGTTGAAGTATAAATGTACGACATATATTACACTACACAAGTTGTTCTGTTTTGTAGCAAAAAACCACAGCAGTTCATCTTTATGTGTTTTTCAACATCTTCTTCCTCCTCCTTTCTCAATGTACGCTACTTCTCTTCTCCAATTCTCTCCTCCTCTCATGTCTATTATCTTCAAGAGCGTGAGATTCAAATCATCATAGCAAATTATAAAATCAACAAAATCCCATCCTCCAAATCTTTCACATGTGAAAATTCATGAGATTCATGTGTGTGATGTGATGTAATAATGATGTGTACTCCCACTCAAGTGATGGATGCATATAAACTCAAGTTTACCTTATTTACAAGCAAATATCTAATTTTTTTTGCTAGTTGAGTGGATATACAAAATAATTCATCGTGTTTTCACTCTTGCTGCTGTGCGGTTAGTTGATTTACACGTATAAGCTTTTCTAGTAATCTAAAACGGAACTCATGGGAGCATGGGAAATGGTATAAAAGGAACGTTGATTCACCAGAGATAAAAGTAGAGTGTTGATAGAAAATGTTTCCATCATGAATTATTATTGTGCAGCCTTGTTTCTCTTTCCATTTTGCTTATCTGGCTAATACTGCTTATTATTTTGTAGATAGCTACATTTACATACACAAGTAACTGTGTTATCAACGGAAAAGAAAATTACTTATTGCTATAGACCGCTATTATTATAGACCTTGTCGATTTGCATTCTCCACATAAAAATTTTCTTGCTTAAGGACACAAAAGCAGGTAAAATGAGGTTTTTTATTGATACCCGAAAAAAGGGTGGTGTAAGGGAAAATGGGTAAGATGAAGGTTGTTGAGTGAAATGCGTATGTACGTATGTTCCGTATAAGTTTTTGTGGAGTGGAGTGCGAGTGTGTGCACAATATTTACACTGCCTGCCGGAACTCTGTGAACGCTGTCGTTTTTACACACTGTACACCATACACAAAAACATACATAATAATATCATGTCGTATCCAAGTATGAATTATTGCCATTCCCTTCCTTTTCCGATGAAGTTGTCACGATACCTAAATATTACACTCTGCTTTTTAGTAGTGGGGAATAGGAAAATCATAAATAGGTATATAGGCATTTGCTAAGCAGAAGTCATTGATCATGCAAATTCACAAGAGCTTATGACAAACTCACAGTATTTTGCGTAGTTGCTGGTAACACACATGAATTTATGATGATGCAAAATGTGTGCATATATTTATTCAAGTTGCTCAAGTGCATGAAATATTTCTCTCTCATGTTCCTCGAAAATATTATGTTTCACAGTTAAAAGCATGGCATCTGTGGAGCATCAAAATATGAGTTGAAATTTTCGCAATGTATCATATATTTTATGCAACATCATCACGAACAGCCCCTTTTCGTCCTCTCTTTCTCACACAAATTATTACCAAAGCGAGAGAGAAATCTAAGCGTTCATTGGACTTGACGCTGCTGCGTCAATTGCAAAAATGGTGAAAGCTGTCCCCTCCCATGTGTCAAGATTTGTAACACTTTCACTTGTCATCAATTTATTTTTGCATATCATTCCAATCATTTTATGCACTGCATAATCATTTTTTGAACTGTCAGACAAGGAGGCATATATATGTCAATGAAACATGACTTTATTATTTCTCTTATCATCACAAATGAAAAAAATGTACATTTTTTTGCTTTTGTGCCCACCCACCTTGTTCCAACATTGCATCAAAAAAACTACATAATAATATCTTGAATGAATGAAATAAATTTCTCAAAATGTAATAAAATACCTGCATGTTTTTTTTTGTCCTTTCAATTTTCTTTTTGCAATCAGTTTTATCAAATCAATCAATTATATCCACAAAGTTCTACTGTGCAAACATTGTATCTTTTGTCGTTGTCATTTTTTTTATGTACGTAACATGTTTTTTTGGCAAGCACGTGGAACAAAAATTGATATATACCTACCTTATCCATATATTTATATACCCACATATGCCAGCATATATACCTATGCAATAAATATAATATATTGTTTGCAAACAACAAAAATAATATCAAATTGACACACAAAAACGTTGGCAATCGAGTGTATTTCTTTGTCTCCTATCGGGTTACTACTACTCCACGTGAAGAAAACAACAAGCAACATTGCCTTATCAATCAACGTGATAATAGTAGAACAGCAGTTGTAATAGTGGAGCATGGAGAAGCAGAGTTTTGTCGTCTACTTTTATTTTTGTAGCCGAGAAAGGAATAGAACAACAACCGTCTCACCTCAGCATGGGGTGATGTCCGATATTCGCCAAAACCATTTTTTCTCTCTGTTGGATTAATCCCCGATAAACACGGTAGCACACATACCCACACAATATATATACCTACCTATTTATGTAGGTTTATGCATGTGTGTTTGTGTCTTGCTGACTTTTTGTTATACCATTTGATATTGTGTTGTATTGTTGAAACGTGCCAATTTGTGTGACACGTACTAACACAACTACTACTTCCACCACTGCTGCTACAACTACCACACGAACCATTTTGTTCTGGGAAAATTGGATGATGATGATGATGATGACTGTAAGAGGAAGAAAGAACAAAGCATCACCTTTATTGTTATATAGAAAACATGACTACTCCTCCTAAATGGATATCATCAAGCGTCATTGCATGGCATGCTATCACTGTGTACATGATGATGACGATGATGACACACATTTCACCATGCCTTGTTTTTCCAAAATGGACAAGGATGTTACAAGTTACAACGCATCACAGGAGGCCTACATTGTATCTGTTTTGTATACCAATTTTTGTCTTTCTCCTCACATAATAATATATAGCATTAGAAACCAAAGAGTATTATTTTTTTTAAAGAAGGGAAAATCCTTGCGTTGTTGGATTATTATTACATTTTCAGTTTTTAAATTTGCATATTATACAACAAGCCAAAAAAGAAGAAGAAATAATAACGGTTAAATGGAATGGAATATAGTATATATTTTTTGGTTACTCCTACAACTCGTACGCACGCACATTATTTTGAACATTTGTACGTGTTAGTGTAGCAGCAGCAGCAAAAGCTAAAATCATAAGCAGCAAATTTTTTGCTCGTACAATTATTACAACGCAACAACAAACAACCAGCTCGAAATAATAAGTTTGAGAGAGAGCGAGAAGGAGTGAAAA
>JAITYZ010000841.1:0-14755 GCA_027744595.1 Paronellides praefectus
CGAACACAATCATGACCCGTCTCTGTTAAAATTTAAAAAAGATATATGAAATGCGTTTAAACAAGAACATATGTAGAAAGTTAACTAATTACAGTTGTTTAACTCACGTTGGTAGTATAGTGAAAGCATGTTAACTGACAGTCCAATAACCATTTGTAAAAGTTGGAGTGTAGTAATTAGATTGGCCATGGGTGTGGGAATCCGTACTCCAATGGCCTGAGAATAATATTTTATATTTGCATGAAATTGAGAATAGGCTGATTGAAAAGTAATTAATTATTCTGAAAATAAACTAGTTTTATTTTTTTACCCGCAGTGCGAAGTAGGGATACATGAGGGAATGAACCCCATAATTAAGAAAACAGTACCATCTCGCAATCGGCTCCACGAGTGGGGCTGAAATGGAAATATGAAAACATAGCATAAAATTAAATCAGTGTATATCTATTAAAGTCAATTGTAGTAATTGTAGTCGAGTGGCTGGAATTTTGTTAGTTAATTTTACTGCTTCAGCATTATGATTAAACTTGAACCTGGTTTATTTTGTAATTTTTAGTTTGTTTTTCATTTATAAGGAAATTAGGGGAAAAGATTGTTATAAAAATCGTTTACAAGAAACGCGTCACAGTTTCCCATTAAAAAAATACCACCCTTACGGTGACCTTCAAATCTTTTGTAGCTTTCCATGATGGATGCAAGTCGTCATATTCCCACTTGATCCCTGACCCAGGACAAAAAAGTTTCTAGCTAATATGCAGATATTTTATACAACGTAGTTAATATTTAGTAACAAAGATGGACATTCTAACGGGCATTAATTATATATAAAGTTTTCCAAGCTTTGCCACCAAAAAGAAATGAAGGTCTAAAACATATTTTCAGAAATATATATATTTTTTAATTTACCCAAAATCCAAACCACACTCATTGTCACTAAATGATGATACCACTGCAAAAATATGAGCGGTCTTTTCCTCAGCACAAGAAACAATGAATCTCCCAACTCTACAAACTTGCTCATTGCAAAGAGCAGAACCCAAAAGCTAGTTTGTACATCCATTTCCTCCTTTATACAAATGCTCTTATAAAACCCATTCTTCACTCCAAACAAAACATACAAAAATCCAGGCAATGTTCTCCAAAAGCCCAGAATTGAAAATATTCCTAATCCCGCATTCCAAAGAAATAAAGGTGTCTTGAGATGATAAGCTGGTCTATTCTGCATCCATTGCTGAATGCCAAAAATGGCTACGAGATAAGCGACCCCGGCATAATAAGCCCAATTCCTCTGAGCTTCAATGAACTTTGGCCAGAAAAAGTGATCTGTTTCCTCAAAACCAAAATGAATAAATCGCTCGGGTTGGGTATACTTCCAACCAAAGGGTTGGTCCTTAATCACCTGCTCAAAATAGGTGGTAGTGTTCCAGTTTGCCATTTTGTAATTTTGTCTGTGGAGGGGGTAGATCGGAAAAATGGAATGAAAATTTTCAATAATAAAAACAAAAAAACAAGAAGCTTCTAGAGCAAGTCAAGCCAGCAAGCACTGCCGACGAAGACGTCTCGTCTGTCCTGCTGTTGTCCACCCCTCCGCAAAAACTGCGCTAAACTTTTTGCAAGAATTACTTTTTACTTTTAATAATTTATAATAATTAATGGATCTAAATGATTATTGCTTTCCACTATCTTGTGAAGCAAAATGCAAGCAGGATAAAACAAGTTTGGTTTACTTGGGAATGATACCATTACATTTTCCCATGAATACAAAAGTAAGAGCAGTTAAATGTATGCTGCAGTGATACAGTTTTTTTTTTAAAGAGTCCGAGATATATTTCTGTCGTTTTACCTATTGTAATTAAAATTTATAATTACAATAAACTGCACTTAAACAACAATTAACAGAGTTTAAATACATTTTAAACTTATATTTTCCTATTAACTATTTCCCAATCTTTCCAGCTCATTCATTCCACAATCAACAACGAAAGAAATATCCAAACTTATTATGTGCCCTTTCCGTGACGAATACACTGACGCGTTTGCAAATATGAATGAAATATGTGCATAGGTACATGTAATATAGCATTTCATAATTTTTTCATTAATATTTTTTTTAATCCGCAGTTATGAGGTTCTGATTTACCACATTATTGTGTAAAACTGATTGAAAAACAAATGAAAAATTCGGTCCGTAATTTTCTCATATTAGCGTGTATGCTAACATTCAAAGCAAAACGAACACATAAAACTATATCAGAATTTGGAAATACCTAAAGTACAAATAAAGATATTATTGTAATTTGTAATAAATGATCACGGGATTTGATGTGGAAAAATATTATTGTTCTATGCAGCAATATGTACCTACTATAAAAGTTAGCACGATGCAAGGTTAAAAATAATTGCCACCACCAGTGATGCGAGTCGAGTGGTTGAATAAATGGATCTTTATTTTGTTTTCTAAAAACATTTTTATTGTTTATTATCTATCAATCTGCTCTATGTTTATTCGGAGTTTAGTAGTTGAAATATAATTGCTGCTACGGATTTCAATAAACTGAATAAATTGCGAAGCGTGCAAGGTTGTGGCTTTTGTTACGTGTACGTCGCACAACGTCTTATTTGTTATTGTGGTAAAAACCCTTGTAGGTATGTAGATATTTTATGCATACGCCTACGTAAATAAGTACCTAAAGTAAATTACCATGTATGCATTATGGTGGATATGTTGCTTGTTGATCCATAAAACAATAGAATACCTAGTTATATTAATTATTGCTATTATCACTACGTTACTGGTGGTGATCAGTGGTATTTACTAACCCTTTCATATTTAACTGGCATAAAAACTGTATACATACGATATGTACACACGTGCATTGTGTTTTTAGCAAACTGCTATTGTGGCTCTTGCACCTTTTTATTAATTTCAATTGAGTTATATTTTTTGTATTAATATCGTTTGGCATTGTTTCGGGCATTGATAATAAAATGCTAGATTGTCTTGTTTATTGTTTTGCTCACTTTTTAATTATATTTAGGATACGTTCAAATACCTATGTATGTATGTATGTGCATGATTACAATAAGTAGGTACATTATTATTATTACTTCACTAAAGTATGTTCCCTGGCTTAGTTTAAGGATCAGGATACCTTGTAATATTATGCTCTTAACTTGACAAGTAACAAGAAAGGGGTTGGTGGGACAAAGTGGGATTTAATGTGAAAGCGTAATATGCGAACGATCCCTACCTTGTTAACAATGTTTTATTGATGTAGGTTCTGTCTTTTTATGAGACTTGCATTAAGGAATATCGCAGATTATTGCGGTGGTTTCTTTTTATTAGCTTTGTCAAAAGAGCAAAAAGTCACTCTGATGACACCTTGTCAAATGAAGACAGAAAGTAGCGCGTAGTATTCAAAAACAAATGGTTTTCTAACCATGACTTTGAGCCGTTTTAGCCCTGAAGGACGACAGACGGTGCTACAGACATCAACTGCAATTTTTTAAATTTATAAATGCACTGTGTTAATTAAACAGTTCTAGAATGTCCCATATTCCGTATTCTTCTTCGGGTAGATATTTTTATTTCTTTTCAAATGCTTTAATACTGTAAAAGGTAGAATATGCTTTACATTCACAGCAACTGCATGACATGATGTGGAAATGAAACTCGTTTCACTTCCTCTTTTTTTTGTCAGAAAAAAAAAATAAATAAAACGGTATGAGGAATGACGTGAGGATACGACGGGGTTTAAAAAACAACCCACACAACACAAGGCACTTTTTCAAGAAAAATCATTTGTATGTATTTACGTATTTACAATAAAAACTCTATATGGCCATAATAAATAAATAATAAATAAATTTAAAAGCATATTGGATATCGGTTTTCTTGAAAAGAAAACGGATTGAACATTTAAAAAATAAATATATATCTATTTACCTAAATTATGTATGTATTTAACTTTAATTAATCATTGAATTATTCTGCTTTTATCCTGTTCCCGTTCATATCCACCTGCTGTTGTAATTCTTTCATACTCTCCTTTTGCTGCTCCTCTAATCTGGCCTGCACTTTATGCCTTCTTCCAGCTTTGATGACGGAATCGTAAAAGAGCTTGCCGAAAAGGAGGATAAAGCTGCCATAAACTACACTAAATACTTGAATACTGATGTCGTACCGTATACAACCTTGACCCGTTTCTGTAAACATGAAATAAAGCATCATAAAAAATATTTATTAACTCATAACATTAGACTTTCCCAATCTTTTATGTCAGTTTGTCAGAACCAATTTGTAGTATTTTAATGGATCCCTGAGTCAAGGACCCTGACACTTTAACTGACTAATATTTTCTTACGAATTTGTCGTTTTAATTATTTATCAATTTTAGTCTTTTTTTAAATGAATTCCGACTTACTTTGCCAGTACATTGTAAGGACATTGATGCCAAATCCCAAAATCATTTGTACCAGTTGCAAAGGTTGTAATAAAATTGGCTACTAAGGAAGGGATGTGGATTTTGATCGCCTAAAAAAATGATCATGATTTGTTCATATGTAAATTATGTATTCAATAAAAGCACAAGGTTGGTAATTATAAATTACAGTCAACTCACCTTAAAAGCAAAATACGGGTACATTAGCGAATGAACTGTGTAATTAAGCACTGTATACCATCTTGCAATAGGTTCCACAAGAGGGGCTGATGCAGAAGAGGAAAACAAACAAAAATATTTTATTAATTAAAATAATTATTATTATTATTCCCAAACTACCTTTGTAACAGAAATTTAACTCGGTGTTAATTATTATATTATTTTTTTGTACCTAGCACCCAAACAACGGTCATGGTCACTAGAGCGTCCAATAAGCTGTTGGTATATTTGTCTCCCTTTTGGCACACACGCTCGTTTTAAAGCCATCTTCAAGAGATAAGACCCGAATGAAGCCTGGCAGGACTCTCAGCAAGCCCATTATCGAAAAAACACCCAACGAAAAATTCCAGAGGAATAAAGGCCATTTCAGCTCAAAGGGCTCACGATCCCGCATGAATCTTTGAAGGCCAAAAATGAGGACTATGTAAATGGCGCCTGCGTACAGGGCCCAGTACCACTTGTCCACCACGAGATCATACCAGTAAAATAGGTCAACTTCCTCGAAAGGGAATGTGAAAATTGTGTAAGGATCTTCAGTGTACTCCCAGCCAAAGGGATGCTTATTCACCACGTTTTCTACGTACTCTTGACTTGGCATTTTGGTGGCTCACTTTGAAGTGATATAATAATATCTCAGTCTACTAATCCCAGGAGCAAAACTGCTGCCGACTCCTTTTCCCGTCGCTATACTATTCTACGTACTCACGACTTGGCATTTTGGTGGCTCACTTTGAAGTGATATAATAATATCTCAGTCTACTAATCCCAGGAGCAAAACTGCTGCCGACTCCTTTTCCCGTCGCTATACTCTTTAACTTTGATTTGACAAGTAAAATTGCAAGCAAATAAAAAAATTTGCAAGCAAGAAAATAAAATATTTGCGCAGCAGCCTACTTGGAAGATAATAAGGATGTTGATTGTTTATCACCGGAGACAGAAAGATGCGCAAATGATATAACAAGCTAGTTTTCAACGTGGGAAAAATAGGTTGCCGTAAGTTTTCTCACTTTATAAAAAAAATATTTACAAAACTAGAAATAACACAATAGCAAAATATACAATAATTATGTAACAAGTTTTACATCGATGCAAAAATATAGGGTCACATAGTCACAACAACGCCCACGCAATTGTTTTTTATTTCACTCACTGTCCTTTATAAATAAATCAAATATACAATAATTATGTAACAAGTTTTACATCGATGCAAAAATATAGGGTCACATAGTCACAACAACGCCCACGCAATTGTTTTTTATTTCACTCACTGCCCTTTATAAATAAATCACGTATAGTGACACTAGTGGTAAACTTATAACTTGATGGAATGAGGTTACTCCGATTGAAATTCGGTTTTTTTATTTAAAAAAAAGTATTTTTTTTAAGTTTTAAACTGAACAACACCATTAAAAAGTTTTACTTTGAGCAACTTGAGACAAGAAAAAAGGTTTATTTAGCCTCCATCCGTGTTGTCTGCAGTGGTTATCAGAATCATCATTCAGCAAATGGGGTTACCAAAGAATAACGCAAGGGATGATGTTGCTGATGATGATGACGTTATGATGTGGAAATTTCCAAAGAAAAAAATATAATATTATATTATGCCAAGTGGAGCTGTTAATTTTTTGGTTGATCTTCACTCTTCAGCAGTCATGATAAAAATCATGCTACAAATAGGTAATCCTTGCCATAAAAAGCAAAATAGGATTCATTTCATTTTCATTTCATTCCACTGATCTTTGATGATGTGATGGGGTTTGATGTGTCATCTCGCATTTATTTTTTCTACCTATATTATATATTTTTCACCATTTAAATAGCTCATCAGTAGTAGCATAATATACTCTGCACTTAAAAAAACAAAACCACCTTGATCCCTCCACCACAACAACCTTATCATCATCATCATCACGATCAGGTGGTGCTGCTGTTGCTGGTGCATTGCAATTTGGGAATCAAGTGTCGTTCATTTCCTAAAAATTGCTAACAGTTATTTCGCGACTACCTACCTATCTAGTATCTACCTGTGGGCTAGTACGTTACAATTTTTTTTACATTTAAATAGCTCATCAGTAGTAGCATAATATACTCTGCACTTAAAAAAACAAAACCACCTTGATCCCTCCACCACAACAACCTTATCATCATCATCATCATCACGATCAGGTGCTGCTGCTGCTGGTGCATTGCAATTTGGGAATCAAGTGTCGTTCATTTCCTAAAAATTGCTAACAGTTATTTCGCGACTACCTATACCTATCTAGTATCTACCTGTGGGCTAGTACGTTACAATTTTTTTTCTTCTTGCAAACCAAACATTTTTGTTGGTAGTGGCGATCTGCTAAGGCCTTTACCCTTTTGCTGATTTCGCGACTACCTACCTATCTAGTATCTACCTGTGGGCTAGTACGTTACAATTTTTTTTCTTCTTGCAAACCAAACATTTTTGTTGGTAGTGGCGATCTGCTAAGGCCTTTACCCTTTTGCTGCTCCTTCTACTGCTGCAGCTTTGTCGACTCGACATGATTACGATTACCGTGTCAAGGGATAACCTACTATTCTTGAGCTTTTGCTCTTTTCCTACATGTTATTGTTGTTGTATACATTTCCCAAATGATAATTTGACCGTGCGTGGTAATGGTAATGATAACGTGGTAATGAAGGATCCATATATATATTTTTATATACCTTCCTACAACTATAAAACGGACTGGCAGACCTAATCCCCAAAAAAATGTATCTATATAGCGGACATGTAGAAGCTGTGCTGTGTGTGCACGCATTCCATCACATTTTACAATACCCTTTGGCTTTATGTTATGTTTTTTTTTACGTTTAATTAATTGCATTGTAACAAGTGGGTATGTACTTTTATTCCTGCACAGACATCACCACCACCACCACCATAAAATATATTTATTGCATCTTAGCCAAAAAAAACGTTTGAAATATTTTGAGTGAGTTTTGGCTTTGACTGTTACGCCAATTTGTTGCGATGCAATAATAGTTGGATTTTGGATGGATTAATAGTTCCTTTTTTTTCTTGAATTTTAGTATTTAAAGCATAAATGATATACAAATTGTAAAGTGCATAAAAGTGTTTTGTGATACGAAATTGCGTGCACATTTGCACATATTATTATGCTTCATTGCAAGAAAAGGTACATGCAAGAATGATATTATTACATTATTTATGTAGGTAGTTGTATTAAATTCCCTCCTTTGTTGATCAATTGCTCATGTATCTTTTGCTTACATGCTCTGGTGATTATTGTTTTTATTATGTTAAGAGTTTAGCGAGTATTATAGATGAGTGATTCATATATATATTTATTTTTTGCAGACAAGGAGCAAAGTGCATTTATTTTGTATTGTTGGTCATTAGTAATTATAGTCATTGTTCAATTTCATTTTCGTTTGTGGCTCAGCAGAAGAGGAATTTAAAAATAAAAATTGGGGAAGGCGAACGAGGATGACAAGTAAAACTGGTTTGCTGCTACTACTCTGCTCCTGCTCTGCACTACCGTTTTTGTTGCAGCACACATCATCGCCACCACACACAAGTCATGATCATCAACAATCAAAAATCAGCAAAATAATGCACAATATTCGTACTACCTTGACTGTTGTGGGCTTATGTAAAAGGCAGTTATTGGTGCATAGAAGGTACATAACATATACCTATGTACGTGCCTCTATAAAAACCATTTTTGCGGAAAATATAATTCATGAAAATTGCATAACAATTTACACAACATGCATAGTACACACAATATACATTACTATATTACTACACCTGCTCGCACGTGAGAATCGTACAAAGAGATTGTAGATGACTAAATACCTACATAAAAGTTAGAGCAAAGAGCCATGTACTAATATCATAATTGCCAATATCACCACCCCCAACTTTTCTGCTTTTTTATTTAAAAAAAAATTTTTTTTTTGAAGCGGTCCAGAAAAATAAGCATTTTTTAAGACATAGCAGCAGTAACATTTTTAAGTTTATGTATATAGGCATTTTTTGTGTAGCAATTAAAAAATATGTGTCTACAAGAAATTTATCAACCTACTTGCTTTACAGTTGGTTTCTAAAAAAATCATATCCCGTTTAACTTCCGGTCTTGCTTCGCTTATCATCATCGTTACCCTGTCATCCTTTTTCCCTATTCTCACTTCATTGTACTGCAATAAATAAATGTACATAATAATAATGTAATAATAAGTGGAAAGTCAACAATGAAAAGGAACAATCCTGCCAGCAGCATAGCAGCAGCAGGAATAACAATATAGCAATATATATTCTGTGCTCTATAATGCCTTTGCTCCCATTGAATCCCGTTTGACGTTGGCGTTTCGTTGTGTCATGTTTTTCCTCTTTCTTGTTGAAAGTGCTTCATAAAAGCGTACCTTATCATTACCATCCTTGTTTTTATTTCATTTGCTTGCTTTTGGTACTATTAACCTTGCTCCTTGAAACCATGGCCTGATTTGATTTTCTTTTCATTTTGACTTTAATCATTTTTCTTGGTTCATCGTCTCATCGTCATCATCCATTCACAATTTATTTGTTATTATTATTATTATCATCTTAGTAGCCGAACAGTTTAAAAGGATTATAAATTATTTTCCACCAGAAAAATTATTGGACGTGCGGCGTAATTACCTTTTGTTAAAATTATAATGAGCCAGGAATACTATACAAATAACGTGGGTATTTTAACCACAAAATTAGTAGTAAAATTTTGTGAGAAATACAAGACCATTTGCGTCATATCACCATGAATTATTGCGCATACTTAAAACATACTTGAGCAGTCTATAGTCTATGTAACGCATAGCATGTATACTACAGAAACCCATTACGTAAAAATTTCCAGAGTGGACTTGAACTTTAAACACGAACTTGAACGTCAACAAACTTGCCATACAAAATACTCTTCTGCTGGAGTTTAACTTTGGGTCGTAATAATAATGAATTAATATCATTAACACAAGACAAGTGGCTCAAAAAAACTTGTTTTATTCTACTTTTTTTTAAAGAAAGATCTTATCATTTCCGTTATGATGCAATGACATAATAACACACGGGTTCACTTTACATTCCCGGGAACATTCATTTAGTACGTCACAACTTCAGCGAAATAATAACCTGCTGGAATGATACATAATTACTTTGTAATTTTAATGAATCATCTAAATGACCTTTTAAATTTAGTTTAAATTTATTAAAAAATCTTCCTTTTTATGAACCTTCCCATTTAGCATATCCCATGGAGTATAATTAGAGGAATAAAGTGTGTAGTGAGGAACAATGAATTAAAATTATAAGCTCAAAAAAGATAATTTATTAATTTGTTTCTCTACTATATTTTTTGAAACATGTAAGCTTATAATAAAAATACTATTATACCTATTATACGTCACTGTCTGTATGTACCTGTTTGCATATTACCAGCTCAAAAACTTTTGCATAATAAATTAGCATTGCGCATAAAAAATTCCATGAAAATAATAATAGTACGCCTTGTGGAAGCGAACAAAAATATATAAATTAATACACAAGATTTTTGGTTGCATTCTACAAAATAACAATAATTTGCTCTGATTTTTTTACAAATGCAAAATAAAATGTGGAATTATTACATCATCACAGGTATGGCTTAATAAATAAAAACAAAAACTTAAATTAAAATTACCAGATTTTAAATTATTTGTCAAGACTTTTAAACAAACAGCCAATTAGTCAATTTTCGTTCCTTTTCTTCCCCGTTTTATCACAGAATTGTAAAATAGCTTTCCAAACAACAAGAGGAATGTGCCATACACAAATCCAAATAGCTGAATACTTATTGGGTATCGCATGCAGACGTGGCCGGTTTCTAAAAAATGTAAATATGACAGGTATTTCATTAAAAAAAATAATCAAGTGCAAAAAATATTAAATTTTGTTAAGTTTTTTAAATAAAAAACTTACGTTGATAATACATTGAAGTCATATTGACCGTGAAGCCAATAACCATTTGTGCAAATTGCAGGGTTGTAATAAAATTGGCAACTTTGACAGGAACTTTAATTCCAAGGGCCACTTGCAGCAAAATAAGGGTACATTAGGGAGTGAACACCATAGTTTAACACAGTGTACCATCGAGCTATTGGCTCCACCAAAGGGGCTACCCAAAATTTAAAAAAAACCACTCGATTTTTTTAACAATTTCAAAATTTAATGAAACTTGGAAATTAAAAAAATGCAAAATTAGTAACAATTTTACCCAGGATCCAAACAACACTCATGGTCACCAAATGATGATACCACTGCAAAAATATCAATGGCCTTTTCCTGAGCACAATAAATACCGTATCTCCCAACTCCCAAAACTTGCTCAAAATGAAGAGGAGCACCCAAAAGGCTGTTGGAATATCCAACCCCTTTTTACTGCAAATGCTATCGTAGAACCCATTGGGCTGGGAAAGTACCACCAACAGCCCAGGTAATGTTCGGACAAATCCAATAATGGAAAACACACCCAACACAAAGTTCCACCAAAATAGGGGCATTTTCAAGTTCATCGCTGGCCTATTTTTACTGGGAAAGTACCACCAACAGCCCAGGTAATGTTCGGACAAATCCAATAATGGAAAACACACCCAACACAAAGTTCCACCAAAATAGGGGCATTTTCAAGTTCATTGCAGGCCTATTTTTCATATAAGCCTGAAGACCAAATATGGTGACTATGTAAAGGATACCAGCATACAAGGCCAGTTTCCAATTGGACCCTACAAGCTCATGCCAGTAGAACAGATCAATTTCTTCAAAGGAAAAGCTGTGAACCGAGTGGGGGTCGCGGTAGGTCCAGCCCAATGGCTTATTTTGAATTATACGATTGATATAGTCCGCGTTCGGCATTTTGGAAGGAAATATTTGACGGAAATTAAATAAATAAATAAATTGTTTACTTTTCATAAAAGCCTTTTCCTTGTTTATTGGAATTATTTTCTAAAATTGCTTTAATTATTATTTTTTAAATGTTTTCCAAAATATTTAATCTGTTGGAAAATCCTGAGCATATGTGGCATCAGCCAACACTGTCTACTAACTGGACCTGCACAGGTTGATGGACGGATTAACTGATTCAGTGAAGAAGAAAAAACACCATGATGATGATGATGATGACTGTGCTGATAAATTTTCCTGATAACCCACCTAACAAATAAGCGGACTTTGAAAGGAAAACTAACATTTTTTGTCGTGAGAATTTTCTCACAATGAGCCATCATTTCTCTTCCTCCTGTTTGCAAGTTGGCTGGTGGTGAGGTTGATGTGATGATGATAAAATGATGAAACTGCAGAACTGGTAAATTATCCTGCATTCTTATATTTCTTATTAATTACTTTTGCGTGGGTGCAAGAGTCAAGTTGCTTGCAGCATGCTAAATTAAACACATCCCATATTATATAAACGTGGCTCTGCTCTATACTTTTTATTCTGATTTCGTGTTTTAAAACTTGTGGTGTAATTATCATATTAGCTATCTCATAATAATATGTTTTTCATTGGAATAATTGACTCATTGTCGTGTGTAAGAAAAATATCCAGAAAAATTATTCATTGTCAAGAAAACTCTTAGAATCACAAAGCAAACATGCTAGATAATTTTTTTTAATTGTTTGCTATTCAATGAAAAAAATATAACATGGAATATTTTAGCAGAAAAACGCAAAAAGGGAGGGGCAGAATTGTTTGTTTTTCAAATAATTTGGAATATTTATTCGAAAAATTAAGGTTTGAGTGTGGCAAGTTTATTTTTGTATTCGTTTTTTTGTTGTAAAACTTTGTATCGGCAACTGTAAAATTGTAACAAAATTAGTACTTTAATAATAGTAGTTGCACTTCTTTATTTAAACAATTTATCATGTCATTATAAAAAAATATATTAACAATTAGCAGATTACTATGTACAGTTTTTCTTCAAGTCAAGTAGCAAAAAATTACTTGTATTGCGATATGTTTGTTTTGCCTTGGCCGCAGAAAGACACGGACCAAGACTGAAGCTGACAGGATAAAAAGTACAAAAATAATAAAAAAATATATACATACCAGTGGAAGTAAATAGCACCAACAAATAAAATCAATTGATTTTATAACAGTCAACAAAATTAAGTACCAACTGACATGATAGAGCATTCCAGGAATAAATAAGAAGATTTATCAAAAGTTACAAAAAAAATTAACAACATTTTTGTTTGAAAAAAGTTACCACCAAGTTTACTTACAAAAGAGCTTAAAGACTAATTATTTTAAAAATTATTACGGTTTATTTGTGTAGCCCTTAAATTTTATAGAACTGACCCCTCCATAAAATCAATCTCATTCGTTTCATTTTGTTTGTGTGTAAATGCGACAAAGAAATACAAAAACGGTTTTTAAAAAAATGTAAAATGTAAATACAAAAGGTTAACAAAAAAAGATTTAAAAAGTATTAAAAGTTAAACAAAAAATAATAATATTGCATTGTTGGTTGATTATTAAAATAATACGGAATTCTTTGACAAGACGCTGTACTAAATAATTATAAATATCTAATAATATTTTTTTGTCTATAAAAATAATTAAAATTATTTTAATATTTTACTATTCCACTTTTTTGGCTTTTGTAGCACCACCGCCTGTCTTGTCCTTTTTGATCCTTCCACACTTGACAACCGAGTCGTAGAACAGCTTTCCAAACAAAAGGATAAATGAGCCGTACACGACGGTGAAGACTTTGATGCTGAAATCGGTTCGGGAACAATCCTCCCCAACTCCTTTAAACAAAAAGGAAGAAAAAATTAAAATTAAACAATTAACAAAATTGCAGGATTTAATATGGAAATAAGGTTTTTGGTTAATTGAAAATTATATTCAAAATTAAAATTTGTTCTTACGTTTGTAGTACATTGAAGCCATATTGACACCAAAACCCATAATCATCTGAGCCAACTGAAGGGTTGTGATCACATTTGCCACCCGACTTGGAATTTTGTATCCGATGGTCTGCAGGAAAAATGTAAAATAGTCATAAAATAAGCATTTTGATTGGCACGGCTATTTTAATTATTGATTTTTTTGTAAAATTAAAAAATGATTCTATTTTTCTCACCTTAAAAGCAAAGTAAGGGTACATGAGGGAATGCACCCCATAATTAAGCACCATATACCATCTCGCAATGGGCTCCACCAGTGGTCCCAATATCCAAACGGAAGACATGGTCACAATGTGATGATACCACTGCAAAAATATCAACGGTCTTTTCCTCAGAACAATGAAGATGGTATCTCCCAACTCCCAAAACTTGCTCAGAATGAACATGAGCGTCCAAAATCCTGTGGGAATGTCGCTTCCCACTTTTGAGCAAATACTCTGGTAAAATCCATGTGGCATTTGGATCACCGCTAGAAATCCTGGAAGAGTGCGGGCGAATCCAAGAATGGAAAAGATGCCCAGGGTAAAGTTCCAGGTGAAGAGAGCCCATTTGAGTTGAAATGCTGGGCGGTCACGCATCCAATTTTGGATACCGAAAATTGAGAGGAGGTAGACGAGGGTGGCGTACACTGCCCATTCCCAGTGGTTCCCCACAAGTTCATGCCAGTAGTACAGGTCAACCTCTTCGAAACCAAAAGAGTAAATGGAGTCGCGCTCCAGGTAGGTCCAGCCAAATGGGTTTTTGCTCATGCGCTCAAAGTAGTCACTGAACAATCAAAATAAATTCTTGATTAAAAAAATAATAATTGTTGATTTATAATTTTTTTAAACAGACAATCAGGAATTATTTTTACCCTGTGAAATTTTCCACCGTCAGATTCATCAACCGGGCACCAACCAAATTTTGCTTTTCCATTTTAATTTTAAAACCCTTTTTTCACGAATTTTAAATTTCAATAAAATTATTATTTTTTACCCAAATTGTTCAAAAAAAATTAATTCAAAATTTAATACCTGATATTATTTTTTCAAACAATTTTTCAATTTAAATATAAAATTTAGCCAAATAATTTTTCTGTTTCTCACACTAACCTATACACAAACAGAAAAAATCCCACCAAAAAAAA
>JAITYZ010000842.1:0-12273 GCA_027744595.1 Paronellides praefectus
GAGATGATGATTGGTGAAGTATTTTTGGTCTGACAATGTGTGTGGCATTGGCATTTGCATATTATATTGGTTAAAAATGCGTTAGAAATGTTAGTTTTTGAATTAAGCCGTGTCAACGGAATAACCAAGTGGTGACGAAGTGGCAAAAATGAGAGAGATATATATATAGCTAGGTAAATAAATATGACATCTGTCAATTATTGTTATACATCTGAAATCAAGTACACTTATTGCTTCTTCTATTCTCTTCATGCTTGCCATCTCTGGAGCCAGGAGTCCTGACTGGACACGGGAGTTGGTGAAGTCATCCATCATTTTCCTATTTCGCAAACCCTGTGCACTACAATTGTCAAATTTTTGGATAATATTTTTCAATATTAGCATTCTAAAATTTGTTTTGAGTACCATGATTTGAACCAAGACACCCACACCCCGTACCGTTTAAAATATGACCCATAAGTGTGGACTGACGTACGGAAGCGAAAATCATTTAAATATAACAAGACGCTACCTAATGAAATGCAAGACCAGTCAGAAAGTAGTAAATGAATGAACTGGCAGCTAACAATAAACCATTCCAATGAAATACACTTACGCTCTTTTACTTCATCCCGGTTTCTCCAACAAACCGATTTGTAGAAAAAACCACGAAAGAATTTTTTACGACGTACATTAAAAAATAGTATTTTTAAAATACACTTTACAATCGGATGTCTTTTGTTCCTTTGATATCGGTTCTAGCACACACAGGTTCAGATAAGCATGTTTTCATCCATTTACTTCAAAACAGTATTGAATTTCATGTTCTGAAACAAACCATTTGGTGAGTCCACCGGAAGATCAGTTGTCGTTATTATGCTTATCCGCAAAATGCGCCATCATATCGTGCGGCAAATGAAATGAAGTAAGTGTATTCCTATCATCAGAAACGAAGCCACTTGACTTGACATTATCATCATCAAGTTGGTCCCATCTATCCATCATTTGCTTAATCCATCTTGTTTGTAAAAGTACATCGCATAACTCATCTCGACAACCACTCTTTAAACTTATTGTTTGTTCGCGTGTGTATACTCTACTAAGCTGTCAGTGAAATTTAAAAATTAAAGTACAAGGAAAAAACGATTTTGAATAGCAGATATGATGATGATACCACACTGCGGAGAAAAAAAACTACACCTGACATGATATTCTCATTCATCACGTTACGATTATTCTTTTAAATGAGTTAATGACGGTATGTTCACGTATTGTGCAAAAATGAGTAAAACATACAATAAAGCGGTCCACACGACGGTACAAGCACATTGTTCTAAAAATAAATTTACAATGAAATTGCTACAGTGGTACTTAAAGACGAAATAATTAATGATGATGGCCTGATCTTTTTTTGTTGTACTTTTGTATAGCAAGCCATATCATTATCGCCTTCCATCATGAAAATGTTGAAGAGGTGGATTGGTTACAATTGATGAATTGTGTTGCAACAAAAAGTCAAAAGTGCATCCTATTCAAATTCAACAGCTCACTCAATAAGTTCCAGTCCGCCACCTTTTCCTGTGCAATCCAATCCAATGGTATTGAAGCGTCAACCGACACAAGATGTTTATTACGCAACCGCTCCTGGCCAAAAAAACCGCTTAATAAATTCTCCCTTTTGAATTATTCCTTTGTATATCATTTCATGAAACACTTTCTTTTATGAAAATCATAAACATCTTTTCAAGTGAGTGAACATATCAATGAATTTTTAAATGTATGAACTAAATTTTTTCTTCATTATGTTGGTTTCAATATGCATCCCAAGGTAGTTGTAATTTTGCTCGTGTTTTTTGGTATGGCTGTGTGCATCTGGACCAAAGTGGTAGAAGCATGGGATTTTACGTATAATAGATAGATACTGTTGCATTTCTGCGGAAGACATGTGTATTAGTACGATGATGGGATGTAGATACTCGTGGTGCACCTGATACCCAGTTCTGATGCTGGAGAGATTTAAAACTGGGTTTAAGTTAAAAGAGACAGCATGGTGCCTCGAGAAAAGGGTCACCTGTAGGTTAACCTTACTTCCTACAAGATATTGTGTTGCACTTAGCTTGAGTTATTAGTAAATGAAAACTTCATTCATATACATGTATTGTATCTCCCCTTTTAACTGTGTAGTTTAATGTGTGAATAACTACTATGGTCGAAAGGTGCCTTACTAAAACAGACACAACATATCACAAATGAACGTTATGGAAGAGTTGAATAAGAAGGGTATCCAATTACAAAAATTTTAAAAGAAGAATCCTTTTCTTGTCAGATCACTTTATGATATATTTCCAACAACAAAGCCGTGTGGCACACAACAGGCGTATGACATGGCTCAAGAACATGATGATGATGATGCGCAAGGAAAACACCAAATGGATATATGGATGAAATTTTAGTATGGACCTGTGGTTGTTTTACATGCATTTGTAAGAAAAATATATAAATGTTCTTGAAGTAGACCTTCTCACTCTTCTTTGTTCATTTCATTTTGGCATAAGTACAATATTAAATGTGGATTGTGATTTATGAATGCGGTCCCAAACTCCCTTAAAAAAATTCTCAGCAATCACTTGTCTTCTTAAAAATTCTATAACTTTCATTCTCTTCTTTTTGTGTTTAACCAAAGAAAAAAAAAATCATGACACTGCTTTTAGCAAAATTGTAAAAATATTACATTTTTCTTCGACTTGTGGGAGAAGAAGAACAGAAGAACATGTGTAACCATTCTTGTGGACAAGCTAGTGAACATCCCGTACCGGATCGGGTTACAAAGTTAGAATAGGGATTACATGAAATCAGGAAGGAAATATGTTTTTGAATGCGATGACTGTATGTTGATTTTACTTGTTTATTGTTAAAGTTGTTTTAAGGTTTGCTTGGATCGGTTCGAGGTAAATAGGATTGAAAATTTCAAAATACAGAACAACTTTAGAGTATACGATGGTTGTTGGGAAGTTTATAATGATCAGTTACAAATTTTACTCGAAAATAAACCACAATTTTATATTTCATTAATAATTGGTGAAATTCCCATCGATAAGTACACATACTTTAAAGCAAATGATCGTATTTAATCAAAGTTAAAACGACTGCTTCAAGCCCCTCCCAAATAGGCCATCCCTTTGAAACCACTCAAATTACATACATACGTGACCACATCAAAAAACGACCGGGTGTGAAATGGACAGGCATTTGACATTTGTTTAGCTTAGCTTGACCAACATGTCAAACACAAAAGTAGTGATTATCTATTTCTTTTCATAGATCTGTGTGGCATGTTTCCGCTTGTCACCTAATCCAAGTACATGTTACTTTTTCTTCTGTGCACCCCGTACAAAAAAATGCTGCTGATCTTTTTCGTTTCAAAGGCAAAATACAAGTGAGCTCACTCAATTGAGACATTTGTCGAAGATTCTTTCGTAGAGTAAAAATGTAGAAGCATTCTTGTCCGAATTTTTAAGTTTTACGACTCGTTTTAAGAAAAACTCTGAATTTGTTATGAATGAGTACAAGGAGGAAGGGTCAAACATCCCATCCGTATCCTTTCTAGGCTCATATTACTGGATAAGGATCGTTAGTAAAAATGTAGTATATATAGGTACATAATAACATATATGCATAAAATACGTAAACATAACCTTTATTCCTTCGTTGAGAAGATCAAAGCATGTACCATATCTCTTCATATATTATGTATATTTCATGTTCCTACGTATGATTTCTATTACAAGTTAATTAAATTTATAAAATCTTTATTCGCTATTAAATTTACGAAAAACTGATTTAAATCATCAATGTAATGGGTAATGCAATAACAATGGGTAATGCTATTTGCATCATGGACGTGAGATATTGTCTTTGTCCATTTGTGATTTTTATCCAATCCCTGCAATTGAAGCTGTTTTCTTTGTAAGTGTATTATTGTTATTATTATTATATTATTGTTACCAAACGAAATCTTCAGATAATGCATTAATATATATTTTGTAATAAAGTTTCATATTCATATGATGTACTTATGTTTTTTTTAAACATATCTTCCTTCCTTGTCGGATTTTTTGTTGTGTAACTCAGCTATTTTACTCATTTGCTTTCTATACTCATTTACACCAGAGTAGTCATTCATTTCAAGAAACAAAATACCCATCTTTCCTTTCACACAAAACTAAATGGTTTTATGATAGAGAGTTAAAGAACAAGTAACATCTGTCGGAACCATTTAGTGTGCAAGTGGAATCCGACGAGGAAGGATTACGGGTAAATATCGATGAGAGTTTTTTGGGTCCCTCCTGTCCCTTCGTCCTTGTGTATCTTATTTTAGTTCATTCATCCACTTTCCATTTTGACTGCATTTCCTATACCTTCATTGTATCAGAGCTGAACGGTTTTCAACAATTGTTTTTTAGTTTCCCACAAAACGTGCCTATTATTGAAAGTGACTGTTTTCAGTTTATTGTCGTTGTCCTTGTTGGTAACGTTTTCTGTACGATGGATTCAAACTCGGTTAAAAAGCGACGTAATCTAAGGACACCTAAGTGCGCTAGATGTAGAAACCACGGTGTGATTTCCTGTCTCAGGGGTCATAAGAGAATGTGCAGGTGAGCCGTTGTTAAAAAACAAAGTAGATTTTTATGTCACGCAGCACAGAGTTATATTTTCACGTGCTAATTAATTCGTTGTTACTAAAATGTTGTCATATGCAAAATTCTTATAGATGGAGGGAATGCACATGTGACATGTGTGAACTTGTAGCAGAGAGGCAACGAATTATGGCGGCACAAGGTGGCGTTACGCAGGTAAAATCATAAGACTTATAATAATAAAATAATACTTTAGTTTCTACAGCTTAGCACTCTTTAAAACTTAAGCTTTTAAAATAATTTTAGTATTTAAATTATATCATTTGATTGTTAATGATCACAGGCAGCAGATTGGTCAGAAAGTGAAAGGAAATCGAGCAACCGGAACACGTCCAGAAAGCATATCCCCTGACTCTACAACAATAACAGGGTCTTCTTTGGATGAAATTCCCTGTGAAGACCCCTGTGCAGACGAAAGAATTGGGTTGGTATCACAATGCCCCAAAAGGAAACGTCCATTGGATTTCTCCAGCAACAGCTCGTCTGCAACAGCCACAACTAGTCTCCAGCAATTCAGGAAGGTAAAGAATTCAATGCTCAAATGTGCCCAGTCCCGTCGTCAACCCTTTTCCAAACAATTGTCCAAATCCGCCCACGTACCAGCTATCGACTTATCATCGCCCTCTGACATTTACCAGTTTTACATGCAATCGCAATTAAATGCCAACAGTTCAGGGTCACAACAGTCTTCCTGGTCTAATTGGAGACTACGAAGGCGAAAAACGTTTGCCGATCCCCAACTCCTTTTAGCACAACATAATGTACTGGAAGACACACATTTTTCGCAGAGATTGATGTCTACTTCTTTGGAATCTTCCTCAACAATAAATTGGATGAAATCATTGCCTTCATCAACAGCAAATATTGTTAGAAATACAAATTCCAACAGAGCCATTGAAAACAATCCTGCTTCCATCAACAACATTGTCGAATCTTATTATACATCCTTAATGGCATACACTCGCCTTGTAACGACAAATAGTACCCAGCAGCAGCAGGATGTTGAGGATGAATGCAATAAAAGTAACGACGATCATTGTCGGAATAGTTGTGCAGCTCCTTATGTTGATCTGGGAAGCAACTTAAACACGAATAATAGGGAAAGCGGGGGTGATTTAAAGGCTAAAAATAAGCTAAACTTTTCAATGGACGTAATATTGGGGATGTAGAAATAATGACGTAAAAAATGTAAAGTAAAATAAATAGAGACACAGGTAGGCAATTTGTTTAGTTTGTATACACGTACTTTATTTTTGCTTATTACACATACATTTCCTACATACTTTACACAAAGATATCACTCGAATTTGAAATTTGACCTAGGTCTTGATTTTTCTTGGAGATTATGCATCAATGGTTTTTGAATGACCGTTCGGACATGCCGTCATACCATTTTTTCTCTAGACATCACGTCATTTTCATCAGTTAAACAAACATGAAAAAGTCATTATTCACGTTTCATTGCCATCCTAATGATCTTTGCTATATTATGTAGTTGTTTAAGCTACATGAAAGCCAGGAGTAGATAGTTGAGAGGTCTATTTGATCCAGTGATTTTCAAAAATACCGCATGGCATAATGTATCCATTATTATTAATGAAACGTGCATTTGTAATTTCTTGAGTAGAATTTTGGGTGACGTTACATCATAAAAAATGTAAAACATAACATTTTGTTTTAAGTGGGCGTGAATGCATGCTGTGTGGTCCATTCTATTGAAGAGGAAAAGGGATAATATGCTCGACATCAAATGCCAATAGTATGTATTATTCAAACTCAAACGAATATTTTTACATAATATTTTGAAAACATTAAAGTTTTCGTTCTTTATTAATGTACCACAGATAACTTAAATAAATTTTTTTGCTACAAACATAATGGGATGATTAATGATTACTCATAAATTGTAATAATTATTTCATATTATGTAATGTTTCCATTCGAATTCAATTCATCATCAAAATATATAACATACATATTATTTCGATTTCCAATATTTTCCGTTTGTCTCTAAAAAATATTTTTTTCTGTAAAACTATTATATAGTATTAATGATGTGATTGCTATTTTCAACTAAAGAGTACAATTCAGTTACATTAGTATATATGCATATAAATCACTGATGATAATAATAGATAATTAAATAGTGACATAATAATAGTAATTCGTCATTGCCAATTGAAAAACAATAACATTTCAGATTCGCATAAAGTATTTTTCAGACAGTCCATTCGTTCCATTTGCACTTTTGATTCTACTCTATATAGTCGTAATTGATCAGATGAGCTTGTATTCAATTGTAGCATGTAGTGGGATATATATGAATAAGTTTTTTTTACAGTTAACAAACTATATAGCCTTGCATACCTTTTATAAATAAACTACCATTAAAGAATAATAGCACAAGATAAATGAAGGGTTTACTTATTTCGACCAACTATTTATAAAGCTTTTTTGTCGTCTCGTTGTTTGATCATGTCTCATTGTACATAGTACACAACAAAATTAAGACAGTTAGTACAGAAATACATTATCTATAGTATATTTTACCACGATTGAATTTAACTTCCTTTAACAAATTATAAGGGCTACTGAATACATTTCATAGCGCTGCTGCATTAGTCGCTTGTCTACTATAATTATAAACATAAATATTATACCAATAAGACAATGAAAACAAAGATGCATACAATAATTGACAAGATACGACCTTTAATATAACAAACAGTTAGCTGAAATGCTTCAGAGAAAAGAAGCAAGCAAATAAACCAATGATCTGTTTAAAAAGTAATCGAGCCCTTGCAAGACTGAAGACCAATAATTCTATAATGCCACATACGCTAAAAAAAGCTACAAGCTTACAAAACAAGAATTTTCATATCAAAATTAACAAATAAATAGCTTAGTAATGAGGTAACTTTTATATTTTTAATTTGGTACTTATAATAATAATAACACAACACACCATTTCGCAGTTACCAAATTCATACAATGTGCAGCGAAGAAATCATGAAAACAAACAAATCTATTTTAATTCTATTGCATATACCTATGCATACTGCATACATCATCATACAACTCAATTAAATACAACGTTATAGCAGCAGTCAAATTGAACAAACGATAAGCTCTTAAAAAAGTTTTGTTTGTAAACCTTTTGAATCTACAAATTAAACGTTAAATCTATAATCCACTCAAGTTTTGCATTGTTATGTAGGAATTTTAATGATCAATTAATAAGTGAATGAGCCGAGATGTATTGTACATGGATTTCACAATATTGATTTTGTATCTTGCACACATTATTTAAAAAATAAACGGTTGCTTGAGAAAGGTTAGGGTTTACAATTTTTGCTATATGCTTCTTTCACTGCCAACTATCATGCTTAGAATTTAGAATACCCCTACATAAAGTAAATTGATGACTATATAAAAATTACATATATGCCCGTATAGGTAGTTTACTTGTGTTCTCCCTCAATCTCCAAGACTTTTTCTGACTGTTGATGTGTTGGAGAGAGTTGTGAAGAAATATCTCCAGCTTGACTGAAAATTTCTTCCTGCATATTCAGTTTCGTCATGCTCTGACTTTTGCTGCTCGTGTTACTATTATTGAAGTTCAAGTGATCTCTTTTCTTCTCCATTAGCTTTCGCATGAGAACTTCCGAATCTATCTCATGAAGGACTCCTCCAATATTTTGCCTATGTTGTTCAAATAAAGTATCCATACTACTCTCGACAAAACTGTTTTTTGGAGTGTATGGATAAGCTGAACAAGCACCTGGGTTTAACTGATCTTCCGACTTATCATAACCCCTCAATTTATGGCGCTTCAGTTCTATTTTTTCAATCATTTCACGCGAATTGAAAGACGGAAGAAAGTACTGCTCAGAGGGATATCCATCCTCAGGATCAGCGGTGCTGTTTTGTGGAGTGTACGGACACGAATTATATGCAGAGCTTTGATTACTTCCTCCCTGCAAAATCACGTAGTAAAAATCAAGTGTGAGTATTGTGTGAAATAGGGATAGGTAATCATTGTAGTGTTACATCTTTTTCTTTGTTCTTACATGACTGATTGGATCTCCTATCCCAAGACTTTGAACCGAAGAATAGGATATTGAAGGAACTTGACCATTTCCGGAGTTTATTTGGACTCAGTTCTCCATTTGGAATTAAAATTTCTACACCAACCAAAGCATCCACATCCAAATGGTTTTCTGCAAAGTTACAAATAATTATGTATAGGTACACAAAATTCATAATGATTCCAAAAAAATAATATGAAATATAGCAATGTTCGGGGTTTTTATTAACTTACGTGCTTTGGCCTCGAAATGAGTCGCTAAAAAAGGAAGGATAAATTTTCGTGATAGAGCTGCATTTTGTTGTTTGTAGGTCCAATACATTGACTGAGATTCTGTTGAACTTTTTAAGGATACAAGTTGCAAATCGTTACAAGCCTCCATCGGATTGCAGACTTGTTTAGCTTTATGTATCGCATCTGAAAATATTGTAATGTCTCGTTGCAAAATTCCATTCGAATCAACTTCCCATCCCATCAATACAATTGCTGTACATCTGTTGAGTCTCAAAGAGCTCCTCAATGCTTCCACAGCTCCAGGTAACTCAAGGAATTTCTACAGGTAAAATTATTGTTCCAAATTATTCAAAGGCAAGGTAAAACAAATACCAATCACCAGAAAGTATACAAATATTATACGTTACCTGAGATAGTAACGGCACCGCAGGTACTGCAATAGTTATCTCAGGAGTTTTTAAGAGTTTGCAATCTTTACGAAGCAACTGGTCAGGCGTGAGTCGAGATATGTCAGTGCGAGCTTGGTTGATGGGATCATACGTCTCATTTCTTCCAACAGGCGTTCCATATGCTTTCGTCAAACAATCTTCTAGTTCACCTATTAGCTTGAGATCCTTGGAAGTTGCTTTCTGCGCGGAAGGAGACAAATTGATTGTATCCAATAGGATTGTTCCTGAAAACAAATAATCCATAAATGAAAATATTTAGTCTATAATTATGCAAATGATAACGATTCCTGAAACCTCAGTCAGCCAGTAACGACTTAGTCGAATCATGTAAAGAATGGTTATAATAACTTACCATAAAGAAGTGAGCAGATCAAAGGATCCTTGTCAAAAAGACCAAGAACCATTTCTGCGACTAAAGTGCAACATGATCCCACAGACTCGATGATATCCCGTCGATCAAGTGGGCGCTCTCTTTTGTGATGGTCAATAACACGAACGATACTATTTTGAAGAAATGCATCTGCTTGAGCCAGAACATTATGGTCTACTAATGTGAGCTTTAGGCGTCCAGTGGACTGCAAACCCGCCAAGTCAATTTCGTCTCTGTCGAGTAGCATGAAAAATAAAATAATATTGAATATGTCAAACAACTCATGACCAGTAAGTGACAGTACAATATCATTGCCTGTTTGGAATTCATGTCCAAAAAAAATTAAATATTAACTAGTAATTGTAATTAGTCTAGGGAATATACCTGCAAATGAGAGTGTCAGGACTGATGCCATATTTCTGCAGAACGTAAATAACTTCAGTTCTCAATGGCAAGTCTTCTCTGCTGCAGTTAATCACTGGGAATACAAATGATTGTTGGTCATCCTGCTTATTTTCCTTTTCTTCCTTTAGCAAACTATGAGCGAGGTAAAACGCTGTAACAATGGATGAAACACAAGAATCCAAGTCGGCTGCTTCATTTCCCAAAACCACATGAATATCCCCCAATGTACTCTATATTTTATCAAGTAAAAATTGTTTAAATATAAATTACATGAATAATTGTTTTCAGAAATAAATAATTTATAAACTTGTTATCTTTGTTGGAAATGCTCACCGAAATGGCGTTTGACACATTGATTTTGACAGAAGTCAAAAAAGATTGAACAGCAGAAATATCCATCTTGCTAAAAAGCTCTCGTATGGTAATGTTCCCAGATGTAATTTATACTGATTTATTTTTCTATATTGATTTGTTTGAGTATATATAAAGTATATTTTAACACAGTACGCAAGGTCACAGTTTTATTTCCAATGGAAGACAATAATTTAGTAAATAATTTTTGGAATTTTATCAAATCAAGATTCCACTATTTTTTCAACAGGCAGACTCAGGTTACGCAATCACAAATTCACATTTACGGGCGAACTAATGCGACACCTATCCATTTACGCCACTCTAAATTCCACATTCTACTTCATAACTTTGCTCTCAATTCAGTATTCACAGTTTCCTAGAAAATTGCTAATAATGTCTTATCTGCCAATGAGAACCAACTAGGTAATTAAATCTTTATTGATTTTTCTTCACGTAATTTTCGTTGTCACTTTTCTCTTGTGCGCAAAACTATATTCCCAGAGTTATGTTGTCCACAAAATTTTTGATAGTCTTTCATTGCCCCATCCTAACGATCCAGTAACATGGCATGTAATATCCAATTAGCAGAACACTGCTTTTTGTTTGCTTTCCCTGGAACAAAAAAAAAGATTACAACTTAGCAAAAAAAGTAAATGCAATTAATAATTGTAATCTTTTCCACGTTTTTTTTTAAAGAAAAAGTCACAATATTGCGTAACATTTTGTAATTGTTTTTTATATTGATACGAAGAAGCGACAGGATGCTGTTGTACAGGTTTTTATGAGAATACCTATGATATTTGCATATGGGTATACATCGTGAATCGCGAATGCGTTGCTACATAGGATTTTGTTTTAATCACATTCACACATCCGATTCTAGAGAAGTAGATGATGATGATGATAATATTTTTTCAAGTATTTACGTACACTGTTTTCATGAATTTCTATCTAAATCTAAAGGTTAGATTCTAAACTCATAATATTATGCTTAGATAGTAGTAGTAGGCGAGCACTCTAAAATGTTCAAAAAAATATATATTACACCTAGGTATAATTCATGCATGTCTAGAGCTTCCGTCCGTTCCATGTTGCCCGTGACTGTGACCTTGGGTGAATGTTATTTTAGACTGGTTGTAACTGAACTATATCACACAACAAACAATAGCCCACAACAATCCCACATTGTTGGTTTACATATATAATTCCAAACAAAAAACTTAGCGATAATTTTATTTTTATCACGTCCAAAAAACATTTAGTCATAGTGGCAATCCATTCCAATGTATTTTTTACCCTACATCATCCTCATGGCCTTTTTAACAGCGTCAATCCAATTCCAACTGCATTTACACATATAATTTTTAGCCTTATATTTGTTTTATTGTACAGATTGTTAAAGAACCGTAATACGGTCACCATATATTAAAATATTTATGCGATCAATATGTTAATTTATTTTAAAATGTACAAGACAGTTTGCAATAGCATCGTATCGTGTGTGGCATCAAAGGCCATCCGCTGCTACATAAAATGCAAACTGTCAATAAAAAATATTTCCTTGGTCATTGACACTGGAAGTTGAATGGATACTAAAATCCGGACTCAACCAACTGAATTCAATATTAACCCCGTGAATATTAATAAATTATTTATAAATGACTATGACTTAATGAGGTGTCCAAATGTGCTTTCGTG
>JAITYZ010000843.1:0-20286 GCA_027744595.1 Paronellides praefectus
TTTTCTCTCTGAATATTGTTATTATTGTAGTAAGGCTTTTTTATTTATACGTTCTGGCAACTACACCAACACAACCGGAAAACTTTGTATTTATCGGGAATGATGTTTTTTTCGTGGGGATGTAGATGTTGACGATGATGATGATGAAATGTTATCATGTTTTGCAAAACCCAACAAATAACATGTTATACATGTTCAATGTTGAAAGTAATGCAAGTATGCTTTTCTTCAACTTTTTTCCCCTTGACTTGGCAGTTGAAAGCGAAGAGTCTTTTATTCTGTGAGCTTTCACAATGATGACGATGATGACGATGATGATGATGATGGCAAATGGCCTTCCACATTAACATTCAAAGAGAAATTTATTCAGATGATCTGGTATGGTTTAAATGAACTACCTTGATGTGAGCTGTGAATGTGAAGTTAAAGCTCTCTTGTCATTAAAATAAACGAAAAATTCTTTGTCCCACATGACCAAGTGTACTTATAACTATAACTTATATGCATACCAATGTATGTACCTATATATTATGTTGTGTATATCCTTTTTTGAAGAAGACCAGTAGTGGTATATTTTGTAAATACTTCAATAAAATATAAAACGCCCATTTCCCTAAACGCACCTCCATTCATCGTCATCATCATCATCCTCACCACCAACAATTATTATTGATAGTGCTAAACGCACATACACTTGAAAACCGCGGTTTTCTACTTATTATAATAATCTATAAATATAATTCATATAAATTGTTAGCATTAGGATAATATAGTTTTTTTTGTTGTAGCTTACCTGATCTTTACTTCTTTTGACAGCCATTCCGGATGGCGTGTGAAGCTGATCAGAATGGAGGCGATTTCCTGAAAAAGTCAACAAAAGAGAAAATGTGCATTAGTTTTTTTTCTTCTTCCTTTCTTGTCAAGCCTACAAGCTTGTAGAGCATATAACATAAACCATGTTTGTTTTGTAGAGCAGGGAGAAGGTTGACTTGACTGGTAGGGGCTTGTGTGTGTTTATGTGTTTGTGTCGAGTGGAGGATATAGCCTTCACATAGTTTATTGAATATTATTATACCAAAGTAAAAGGCAAAACCCACCCACTTTCTTATGAGTAGAGTTTGTATTTGTTGGTTGGAGTATATATTTTTTGTTATGATTATTATTATTATTTATTATAATTTTTTTTTCGTCGGAGGTGGCGGCGGCTGTAGGTGCTTGTCCGTGATAATATCCCCACCACCCCATCATGATACATTACACTACCTATCCATCAAACTCTAAAACCGTCATAATTTCCCAAAAATTTACATACACAAAGCATCAAAAATAATTTGAGTGGGAAGGGAGGAAGAAAAGCAGACAGACAAAGAATAAAAGAACAGGACAGTCAACAAGCCCAGCAACAACAACAACAACAACAACATTGCATAATACACTATTCAAATCCACATAAATACCATTACAACAGCCAACCAACCAGCTAAAAAAAACTTTTCTCCAGTAACAGCAATATAATAACTTGTGTGTATTTTTTTTGTCTTGCTCGTCTTCTTCTTAGTATTCTATATATCCACTTTGTTGTTTTTCATTCTTTTCACAGTTTTTTTGGCACGGAAAAATATGGCAAAAGCTCTCTTCAAGCTCTAAACATTCCACTAAACTATGTATAGTCCACCACCGCTTTCCACTGTTACTGCTACTCATCATCATAATAATACCGTCTTCTTTTCTCATATCATCATCATATTATCATATTATATCGCGCATATATATATATTTACAACATTGATATATATGTTCCCACTACACACACATACAAAATGCACACATACTCACAGAATATGAATGAAAGGGCCCTGAGGACTGTCATTCAACATCACTGGGCTACCCAGTGGGTTACGTCATGGTTAACATTTCCTCAGACAATTTATCTTTGCCACATGGCCCTCTCTCTCCATCTCCTTCTTCTTGCTTATTCACTCGTGTATGTATATGCTGAGCTTAGGGTAAACGATTTGAAAAAAATGTGCACTTTTTTCTGTGAGTGTGTATGCCATACACACTCACAATATAAGAAGAAGAGGAGACACCCAACAAAGAATATGAATAAGCTTAGCTTACTAGAATTCAATGAATATTATATATTTTAGTAGTAAAATGTACGCAAAAAAACATTCGTATGACTTCCTCTAAAGCTTTTTGCTAATATTATTACCCAGTTTTTTTACTTCAAGAAGAAGAAGAAAAGAAAGTCAGAAAAAAAGAAAGAGGAAAACAGAGACACATACACAAACAAGTTAAAAATACCTCTAAAGCTTTTTGCTAATATTATTACCCAGTTTTTTTACTTCAAGAAGAAGAAGAAAAGAAAGTCAGAAAAAAAGAAAGAGGAAAACAGAGACACATGCACAAACAAGTTAAAAATATCACAAGTATGTATATATCAGCATGTACGTATCTTTTTAAAGAATCTTTAAAAGTAGAAAAAAGAGATGTTTTTTTATTTGGGAAAGCATACCACGTAAAGTATTCCTGTCAACAGTACATGCATAGTGTAAGCATAATAACAAGTTATACTCCCAGCACCACCACCCCGACTACTACCAATCACCACAGCCGCCACAACAATAATAATGCCATGCGAGGGACCTCCTGACTGTGACAACTCACATGTCTTTGGTCTCTTTTCCTTCTTCTTGTCCAACAGGAAGGGGGACACAAGAAGAAAACGAAAAAGAAGAAGGATTGTAAATAATATGGAAATGCCCGATGCATTATGAATTCCTTCCGGGTGTATTCTTATGCATTCAGGAAGAGGCACGATACCGTTTTGCTTGCTTTCTTCCTTGCAGCAGCTTAAATCTTTTACCTCTTCATCGTATTTATATGATGAAGAAGAAGAAGAAGTAAAAAAAAATTGTGAAAGAAGAGGGAGAAAAAAGAGAGAGTTTATAGCAGTTTTTAGCAGCAGGAGGGGCTGAGCTGGCAAGTCCTTGAAGTGTAAAAAAGTATGAATGATTTATCATGCCATGTCACATATACATACATTGGCATGATATACATGCATAATAATACATACAAAACGACATTCCGAATATATAAAGCTCTTCTTATTGTTCAGGACACTCTGTCAGATAGAAGATAACCAACAACACAGAAACGTAATGTGCAATGAATGCTATTAGGCAAGGGAAAGTTATCGAAATTTTAAAAAGAAGAAAAAGCTACACTATTCCTCCGATATAATCATACCAATAGGCTTTTGCATGGTATAAACCTTGTGTTCTCAGGCCACACCAAGACATGTAAAGTGTGAGAGGAGGACGGACATGCTTGCTCACTTTTACTCTTGGTTAATGCATAACATTTACTACAATTTGCTTACATTTATAAACCGGCAGTTTTTTTTTGTATCACTCTCTCTCTCTCTCTCTCTCCAGCTTACTTGCTGGCTTTTTTAGATTCCATAATATACCTAACTACTTTGTGTTCTCTGAAGAGATGGTATCTGCTGACAGACTACGTAACAAAATATACTATAGTCTATAGTTTATTATTATACAAGACTTGTTCACTACATGAAAAACTTGACTAGAGTTATTCACTCACCATCTATCCAGCCGAATATAGTTTACTGTTTTGAGAGCAAAATGTTGTCATTGTTGTTTTTATTGGATGAAAAGCATCTCTAACTCTATAGGCATTTATGTATGCATGCATGCAAATATTTTTTGGATACTCATATCAGGAGGATGACGATGATCATGAAGATGATGATGATGGTGTGCTGTGGTATGTAAAGCAATGAAAGCTTATTGCATGCATATCAGATGGACCCTTTCTCTCTCCAAAGCTTTTTGTGTAATGTAATGTATGGCTAAATAATAACAACTCTCCTCTCTCTCTCTCTCTGAGCTCAGCTATTACTACTGTTTCCAACAACTGGTGCTGCTCCTGTTGTTACGCTGCTGTCCAACAACAACAACAACAAAAACTTGATGTGTAGACTGGTTAAAAAGGGTGGTTTGGTGGAGGAGTAAAAAGTAATAGTAATACTTTTGAATTCTCATAAGCATTCAACACTGTCGGTCGTGCAACATGGTTTAGAGAGAGAAAGGAAGTAGAGTTTGGGGTGTTGTGTGTGTGTGGTGTCGAGCTACATACTTTTTTGTGCTGGTTCACTCACTCTCTGAACAAGCGAGTGGTTTATGAACTTTAGAAAAACATGGAGGACTCGTCCGATTTACATTCGAGACCAGTATCGCCGTGACTGACTTGTGACTCCCTGAGAGCAACTTTCAGAGCAAGGATATTGTAGACTGAGTGGGAGAGTAGATATAGCAGACTTTTTAGTAATATTTTTGGTGTGACCATTGCACACAGCACCACTGTGAAAGCATCTATGTAGCTTAAACTTTTTCCAAACAAAAAACTATGTGACTATACTCTACCTACTACTTCTACTCTGCTGGCTTGTTTGATTTTGGCTTTACATTGGTTTGACTCGACTTGACTTACTTTTTTAGCCCACACGGGGCCAAGACAAAAAAAAACAAAAGAGAAACATAAGGAATAAAAACAAGTATCTATCTTTATTTGGATATGAAGCTACACTTTTGTTTGTGGTATAGAATTTTTCAAGGATGAAAACTATCTAGCAAGCAGTAGGTATATATTGTAGATAGCCGTATAAAGTCTAGTAGACCTGAAAATAATAATAATAATCATAATAATATACAAGCGGTGTGGTGAAGATTATGAGAAGTAGAAAAAAAACTTGAAAAAGGAGAGGAAAACAAGAAGAGAAAAGGAACGAAAAAAAAGCTTTTCTAGTTCTCTTTTGCTTTTTTGTGAGCTGAGTTGAGTGAGGAGATTGGTATGTTTTAGGTATAAACATATTTTCTGGGAAGTAGACTACTAAAAAGTGTACGGAACGAGGAACGGAACGTAAAAAGAAAAGCAAAGGCCAAAGTAAGAAACCACCAGGGAACCACCACACTGCTTCTCTACTTCCTCTGAGCTTGTGTATTATGGCAATTACCTCCCAGTTAATTTAAGTATTCCATCAAACGAGAAAAGTATTTCTTATTTTCTAAAGGGAAAAGTCGTAACCTCAAACGATTAAGGAAGCTGACAGATGACAGAGTTTACACTTAAGATCTCTAAAAAGAACAACTTGCTGGCCTTTTACACGCTTTTAAAAAAAGAAGAAGAAAAACAAAGAAATGCATAGCATGAAAGTGTACTTAGCGCGGATTTTCACAACGTGTTTCTTTCTTCTTTTTTTAGAGGCAAATTCAAAATACAGTAGAAAAAAGATTTAGAAGGGGGTAAAATGAATTCAACGTAAACGATGATGGATGCAATGAAGGAAGTGAAAAAAAAAATAACTTGAAGACGTATTTTTTTTAGTAAAAAAAACAAAGAATCAGATTTCGCAGATCCCATCACCCTTTTGGATAAAAAAAAGTTTTTTTTGATTCTTTTCCGTTTTTTAAGGCAAATATGTGTACTAAGTCTCAGATGAATGAAAAAAGTAGAAAGTACGTTGAAAGAATATTATTTTGACTCATCGTTTTCTTCTTCATGCACACATTATATACTAATGCAAGAGGAGTAGAATGGAAAAAAAGAAGGCTTAAATAAATTCACTTCACACTACTAGCCAGAGAGAGAAAGTAAAGAGGTTGGAAACTTGTGGAATAATGGAATTTTCAGTTTTGTGTTTGTAGTCAACTCGAGCCTTTTTTTACTTAAAACTTTTTGACTTGAAGTAAAGTTGATACTTTTGAAAAATAATAATAATGTTGTAACATTATTAAGATGATTCCATATAAAAATATATATGATATTGATATGTATATATTTTAGATGGAGCACCCACCACGCATTTAATTATAAAGTCATGTGTGCTTTTGAGCAATACACTTTTGAGTTTTCTACTTACTCGCGTTATTACCACCAACCCAGGAAATAAACTTTGCCCCATAAAAGACCCATTTTCTCTTCTTTTTTTCATTTTGAACTCCAATTGTTATATTGTAAATTTATTTTTTATTGTTGCATTTGCAATAGAGATACACGCATAATAATACGAAAATAGTTTTTTCTTGTAATAATATATATTATGCATGGAAGAAAGAAGAAAAAGCATTATTACCATTACCACCAGCACTACCACTACCATCGCGCTTGACTATTTTTAGATGTGTATATTATGTTATTACTATAATATTATTTTTTTCGGATTGGATTGTGTTTCTTTTTGTGGCAAATAGAGAAAGCAAAAGTAATAGAGGAAATGATAAGAACTACTTTCATACAATTAGGCAGAATAAAAAAAGCTCGGGGACAAATGACAATAAAATTAGAAAAAGTGCTGAATCACGCACAAATATTACTTTGTGTGTTGCATTATATTTTTGTATCTATATATTTTTTTCTTTTCTCCACCAACTTTCCATTTGACTCTGATAACAAATTCACAACAAGCAAACAAAAAAGTGCAATCCAAATAATAGATCACAAACTGAAAAAGGCGAAGGAAAAAAAGCAAAAAGAAAAAGGAGCTCTAGCAAACAAGTCATACATTTTATTACCACTTTTTTTGTGAGCAGCATCACCAACCCACCACAACCGTCGCCGGTTTTTGAGTTGACTGTTTTTTTTAAAGTCTGCCTTTTTCTTGCTATATTATGCATATTATTTGACTGGTTGACTATATATTGTGCACCTACTCAAGACTACCAATGGATTTCCAGAAAAACCTGAACATTTTCAAATTGTTTGGGTTCCTTTTTTATAGATATTTCGGTGTACTTGATCTCAAAAAAATACATACAATAAATACCGAGCCGTATGTAAAAAAACCTATGTTGACGGAGGACGTGTAAACTCAACTTTGGTTCGACAGAGTCAGCCTTCTATTTAGCTTCAAAGCAATGTGTACATTTTGTATACATACGTACTTATGTAAAAAAAAATGTAAGTACACACTTCAGTTCAAGTAAAGTTTGGAAACAAGGACGGATGGTGGAGGAAAATAAAAAAAAAGAGAGAAAAAACTCTGAAGGGTATATATAAGTACATAGGTACTTGGTTAGTTTTGTTATAAGTCAGGGCGAAATAACCACTAAGGCGTAATTGAGACTGAGAGATTGGAGGAAGGAAAAACGAAAATAACGGATGTGAGATGATTAATACTTGCTCGAGTTTTCCACCAGCTCTGTATTATATGGACTTGCTCCCCCCTCTCTCTCCCCTCTACACTCTATATTTTCCTTAACTCTTTTTATTGTAAAGTTGAAAAAAAGAACAATCATTTGAGTTGTGAAGAAGAAGAAGAAGAAGGAATACATACATAAAGTGTATACCCTGTTATTACTTTTATTTACACAAGTTTGCAATTTACTTGCTCATAAAGAACAGACTGTTGTTGTGTGTGTGTGTTTGTGTTGTTGAGTAGGCTAATGAGTATGAAGAAAAACAAAAGCAATATGATATGAGCTATTATTACACAGCTTTTTCTACATACTTGACTTTTTCATTTTCCTTGTGTTTTTTATGCAAACAATGGAGCAAATAAGAATGTATAGAATGAATACACAAACTCAAATTAGTATTCTTTACAAATAATAATGTATACACACACAGATTGAAAAAGAAACAATGGTAAAAAAAGTAAGGTTGAAGTTAATGTGCATATATTACACATCTTTTGTTCTTTTAGTGTGGTGATAATTTTTTGTTATTATTCGAGAAAAGAGTAAGAAGGAAAAGGAGAGGAAGGAAAAAAGTCATCATTGCCGTTATCAAAGTCATTGTAAAAATTGTCATTATCAAATCATCATTATCTTTTTTATGGTTATGATCAGTTGGCAAAAGAGTAAGGAGTACGTTCTAAAAACGTGTACCTATTTATTATATGTATGTATATATAAGTAAGTATATTGATTAATATAACATGCACAACACCCACACACACATAATCACAAAAAAAAAAACTTTTTATACCTAACAAGTTTAATTCTATACACAATCGTCCGAGATTTTTTTTCTTCTTCCTTTAACTAGACACTTTCAATTTCGTGTCAAGTATGCAAAAACATGGCTAATGAGAATTTCAGCTATCAAACATCAACAGTAATAGCGGTAGTAGCAGGAGCAGTAGCAGCTTAGAATAATGTCTTTGATGGTGTGAGCCGTGACGAAAAAAATAATAACATTGAAACAACACCAACACAATAATTATATTAAGGGACAATATACGACACGTACACAACTTAAGAGCTCCATGTCGTCTGCTGTGTGGCATTTGAACAGTCTTAAAAAAGGAAAGAAAGAAAAGTAAGTGGGCGAAAGCATTTGAGCACATAACATCAACATAGAGAGGCAGAGAGAGAGAGAGGCACTCTGTCTGGGAAAATCCAACACGTAGTCGAAATATTAATGAGCTTAAAACAGACTCGCTGTCTCATTTGCTTCTCGCTCTATCAGATAACAATATTATATGGCATTTTCATTGTATTTTACAGATAAAAAACTATACACTCCTTTAATATAAATACACTCTCTTATATAATAATATTGGCATTATAATAATATACATACATATATATTTACTTTCTAAAGTTTCCCTGTTATTTTCCAAGCACAACGACATCCTTCCGCTTTCACTCATTCATTGTTCCCTTCCAAAAAGAAAGTCATTTTTATAAACGACTCCTATCCACTTGTGAAGATGATGATGATGATTATGGTAATGGCAGAACGAAGAGACTAATAATAATGTGTAGGTACGTACATTATGAGATGATGATGGTGATGACTATACCACCACCACCGCCACTACTCACTCAAAAATGAAAGAGAGGGACAGAGAAGGAAGAGCTAAAAAGTAAGGAATGAGTACATAATTTTACAATACTCCCCATGGAATTTCCCCAAGTGCATATTTTCTCATTCATTCACTCACTCACCGCTCATCCATTCATTTGGCAAAAAGGAAGTGGTAAAGTTTCTTTTGTGGCGGCAGCGGTAGTGGTGGGGGTATAGTAGGCTTATCCCTCTTTACATCGTATATTATGCACATGGATAGATGGATTGACAAATATGCATGGCATAATAATAATAGTAGTCAAAATAAGCTTACAATTCACGGTTTACTACTATATGCATGTGTAGTTCAAAGCTACAATATAAATGCGTAGTATGTATATATCAGCAGCAACACAAAAATATAATACCTATATAAAATAATAATAATAAAAAGGTTTGGGTGTTTATATTGTTGTCGTTGTTGTTGCCGGGCTCACATCAATATAACAGCAGCAGCAAGAAAGTAAGGAATGAAATGAATAGTTGTACTGTGTGAAAGAGTACATTGTGCCTTTCTCACTCTCTCCCTGCAAAACTCAACTATTTTTGCATGATTTTATATTTTATTAGAGAGAGGAGCTAAAAGTGGTAGCAACAAACTGTGCACACAAGCTACACAATGCAACGTGAACAACAATCGGCTCCTTTTGAAAATGCCGATAATGTTTCAAAGCGTTTTTTAAATGAGTCGGATGGCTTTTCAAAAGTAAAAGCGGGTGGTGATATACACAGCTTTTTAGTGGAAGGTAGTTTGTTTGTTAGATACAAGCATGCATGGTTGATTTGTAAAGCGATTTTTTATAATTCACACCAAACAATTTTCACTAGGAAAAATGCAACAAGGGCATGTGTATGTGCACTGTCCTTTCGTTGTATGACGTATAATTGTATTATCTCTCGATGTATTCCAAAACTTTATTACTTTATCCTTATAACATTGTGGAGAACATGTGACGTATGTTATTTTGGACTGCCTGGAGTGTCTGTCGATCAGCGTGCGGACGATAGCTCTAAAATACTAAAGCCAATTTATACGGGTGCAGCAATGGAAAGGAAATTTTTATAACAGCAGCTTTGATGAACCCATGTACGGTACATTATGATTTTCCCACACTTGAGCTAATTTATTTGTTGAATGTTTTTTTTGAATAATGAACACGAACAGACTTGTAAATTACAAACGTTAAGTAACAAAAATGGAGGGGAATTGGTATGTTTACATAAATGTTGAAGATAAGATTTTTTTCAAACACAACAAATGTAAATATAGATAAATACCTATTCACGTTTTTTATTTCGGTGGAGAATTGAAGGGTGAACGTTTGGAAGAAACGGATAAATTAAAGGTTTAAACAAAGGCTTAACAACATTACGTGCCATATTTACCAAAACAAAACATAATACAGCATTTACACTCTTAGTGCTGAAAAGGACCTTCTAAGAAAGTACATAATAATTATGTTACCGCCTGTATATTTTGTAATAAATATTAAATTATCGTCAAAAAATGTTGTTCTCTGTGCTTTTCTTGCGTACTAATTTTCATATTGGAAGTGGGGCAAAGTGTCACATACCAACATTCACATTGAGAAAAGGTTTTTAAAATGTGCCGTGCATTCTTACAATATATGTTAAAGAAAACATTTTAAAACTAACCTACATAGTTGAAGTAGACGATAATGTACGTACCTATATTTTCGGCCAACGTACAAAAAATATTGATTTAAGCTTGCATTCCTTTTTGGTACACGGCGACAGCTTGTCACGCATGAAAATGTACGTAAATTAATTTGACTTTGATGCTGTGTTATTTGGCTTCGGTAAAAAGTGTGAAAAGAAAAGGTTAGCGTGCAGCAAAATCTTCCCTAAGGCCTATGACTTTTCAATAAATATAGGTTAGACACTATGGGAACATATTTGTTGCGTTTCGGGCTAATTATTGCCAGAAAGTTCACAGCAAGCCTACAGGTAAACCATTAATGGAAAAGTTTTGTATAGCAGAGTGCTAATTATGTTCTCATAAGTTGTGTAATAGCAGATTTATCAAGTTTATTGATGATGATGCTGGAAAATTTACAAGGCTAAAGTTCTTCATATTTTTGTTGTTGCTAAAAATAAGTTAAATAAGTAAAGCCGTTTCCTACTTAAATTTCGCATACATATTTAAAATAAATTCGGTCTGTTAAATACCGCCTTGGAGTAAAACTGCCATAAATTATTCAGGAATATTTACCATCATCACATTACATTTTCGTATTGCTCACGTATTAACTTTTAAACTTTTAAAAATCATAATGATTTATACACAGGTATGGAATATTAAAAAAACAACTTCTCCGTGACATCATGAGCTTTGCGACAGTCATCATCACCGATTCAAGTGTGTAGATCAAAAGTCAAGTACTCAAAGTGTTTGGCCAACATATTTTCCTCATTTTTTTTTCTAAAAACTACACTCTATCAAGTACCACTCAACACAGATAAGTCGCAACAACTATATAAAAATAGTATGAGTACAGATTGGTATAAAACATTATATCCATATATATCCATGCCTTCCTTTCGTTTCTGATAAATATATATACATTTTCATTTGCAGTAGTTACATTTATTTGCTTGTTCAATCATCAACGTAACTTGTTACAATCCTTTGGTATTTTTATTAAGCCCTACTCTCTAAGCCACCGTTAATTCAAATGCACGCTAGGTATCTATTATATATTATGTGAGATTATTCTTAAACAAATAATATGAGTGGCGTTATAATATTTTACAAATAATGTCTTCCTAACTTAAATGTACCACGTACATACATACATATAGCTTATTATGTAATAAGGGGAGGTTCAAGATTACTTTAAAAGATTGTTTGAAGTAAATATAAACTTGAAAAGGGGAAAGGATTAATAGGGGAAATGAACCTCAGTGAATGAAATTGTAAAGAAAAATATGTGTACACAAAAATTCCTTAGAAGTACAAGCATCATACATGCACTTATCACATTACTAGAATGAGTGAATTTCCCCTTCTTTACTTAATTTATCAGCAACCTGTTCTCTGAGCACAGATCAACTTCTTAGCTCTAGAAATACACTCTTCTTTTTTGTAGAAAAGGAAAGTTGCTCCTAGCATCATGCAACTTATATAAATACAACGTTGGAAGCATGAATGAATTCAAAACACACACACACAGAGTCCAGCAGAGAAATGTAACTCTGAAACGGAGAAAATGTGAAGCAGTTGAATAACATGTATTCTCAAATTGTTTGGACAAAGAGGATATATAGCTCTCAGTATTTTCACATTCTCTGAATTTTAACATGCATAACTTTGTATATAACATACGTATATGTATAGTATAATATAGCATGTGTTGCCACATCCCTAAAGACATTTCTAAAAATACTATACATCCTTCTCTATTAAACCTATTCATTCATAAAACGAGCCCTCTTGTTATAATATCCAGTATCCACTGTATTTTTAATGTTAGCGATCCAGTAAGCAAATAGTATTATTAAATGAAAGGATGCACTTTCCCTACTGCTCTGGCGTGCATATATAAGTTGGTTTCTTTTCCCCTGTTCAGTCAATCAACTCCCGCCTACTCTATGCACATAGTTTCTCTTTTCATTCAAAAACTCATTCATTTATTCACTTTTTGTTGGATGATGACTACTTGTTGTAGCCTAGCTGTACAGCTGTGTGTGTGTGGTGGTAGTAGTATCATATCACAGCCACTATGAATGTGGCATTCATTCTCAACCAAATGTGTAGGATGAGTGACTGACTTTATCTCATCACGGAAAATTAACCGAAAAATGAGATCAAACTTTTTCCTCATGTTTAGAGATTCTTCCCATTACTTACTATCTTGTTGGGTATTACTAACTGTAATGGTCCCTTCCTACTTTTTTTTTTGCTTTCTCTCCCACACAAACACAGTCTAACATGCATGCACTATATATATACTCAACTTTTTATAAGGAAAGTATGTACAAACAGACGTACTCTTTGTTGAAATAATGGCATAAGTGTAGTAAAAAAATAGTGCATAAATTTATCTCACAAAGTCAGCCAGTTTTAAGGCACTTGCTTGTGCAAACTTGGCTAAATTATAGTATATACACATATTATACAAAAGCTGTATGCTATCTTATAAAGGCGTGTATTTTTATAGATGAAGATTTCCTCTTTCTTTTTTATAAAGCACATCAACTTAAGTTAATTTGAACGTTGCTTTAACACAAAAAAAACTTCATCCATTTCATTTTATATGGGGGGAATTTCAATATAAAAATGAGCTCTTGGCTGTGTGATTTAAGGCTATTGAAATATGTATCATCAAAAGAATAAGAAAACAGGAAGGATGAGGATGCTGAGATGATGTCGATGGCGGATATTAGAAAGAAAAAAAAGTAGATTTAGAAATTAAGCTTTCAAACGAACTCTTATAAAATATCCGACCTTTTTTCTTCTTCTTTTTAACTACTTTTCTTTCTTTCATGCTTGAAATGGTCCATTTAAGTAAACTCATTACGCAGGACTCTTCATCATCTAATCTCTTGTGTGTGGTGTGTGCATACCCATTACAACGTCTGCTAGTATCTGTTATACCAGTTTATTCAGCCCCATATAGACAGATGACTTGTGACCTTCCAAAAACCGACTAATTTTCTTGCTTCTCTGAAATTCACCCGGAGATTCAATGAATAAGAAATGAGATAAGCATTTTAAGAAAGCATTATTATTCCAAGTTGTGGGGAAAAGGCAAAGCACGNTCCAAAAACCGACTAATTTTCTTGCTTCTCTGAAATTCACCCGGAGATTCAATGAATAAGAAATGAGATAAGCATTTTAAGAAAGCATTACTATTCCAAGTTGTGGGGAAAAGGCAAAGAACGTAAAATCTATATTCAAATCTTAGCAATATGCACTAATTTTTAGTGCAAGGTTCATGCGCTTTAAACATAATGAGGTTTGTGTCTATGTTAATAATATTAATATCACGCTTTGATACGTATGCATTTAGTACTTTAATTACTATTATATAAATTATTGGCATTTAAAATGTTAAGTTTGACGCCAATAAACATTTGATTGAGTTTGAAGTTATGATCTCTTAGGCAAAGGTTTCTTGGTTCTATGACATTGTGTTCAGTTTGTGAAGATAAATTGATACGCGTAAACCAAAGAATTAAAATCCAAGCACTATGTTTGACGAATTTCCTCCTGACAAAAGACACTGAAATAGGTACGTATTTCTTATTCCTTACCACAACACACTTTTCACAAATAAATTTCCAAATGCAATAATAACACGGTAATAGCATTAAACAAAAATAAACTTGTGAAACTACCATAGTAGTACAAGGGAGTACATCAATAATATGGCCAGTATACCTATATCCACATGCTCGAATGTATACCGCCCATTTTTTCCTCTTTCTAATTTCAAAACAAGTAGTTGTTTTCTCTCTTTTTCTTGTTATGAAGCGGACATGTTGCTATTACCCATATAAATAAAGTGGAAACAAGGGGGAGAGATGGGTTCAGGTGCACTATTATGAAAAGTAATTGAGTCGAGTGAGCAGTGTTTTAGTATACATGTTGAGTGAGTTGCTCCGTCAGTTTATTCTCTCTCTCTCTCTTTGTATTATTATGTCAGCAGTGGTGGGAAAAAGGTACGCACATGAGAAAGAAAGCTCATCATACAGTAGCAGCACAAAACACAAAGAGCAACAACACCAAACACAAAATCTAATATTCCTTCCTCTTGTGGACTAGTTTTTTTGGTAGGTTAAATAAAGCAAACGGGGGAAAGTAGCAAGAAAGAATATTATTATTGGCAAGTGAAAGCGATATACGTACTTAGGTATGTACATATATCTACGCTCATATGTGTGTGTGTGGAAGGGAATAAGAAAATAAAAGTCAAGTCAGAAAGCAGTAGATTGGAATTGACAGGCACACGCTCATGAAATTATAATAACAATTTTGTGCCAACAGGAAAAACTCTTGCTCATGTGATAAAACCTATAAGATGATGATACATTTTATATTATGATATGTATATCTGGTATAACATACTCATGTACATATACTGTTCTCGATGCATTGCAATATATTAAAAATTAAATTGCTTCAATGTTCAATTAATGCAGCTCTCCTTCTCTTACACACCAGAAAGCTATAGAGAATTTGTCCGGAAAATCAAATTGGTTTGGTTGGCCAACAAAACCGATAAAAATGGTATATATATGAACCTATAATATAGGCATATAATCATATGTGTGTAGTGTGTGGTCATGTATGCAATATGCCTGGTTTATTTGTAGATATTTTCAGAATAAAAAAAGGAAACACTGGTTGAAAACCAGTTTCCAATGAATATTAAATAAATCTGTTCTGATTCCGGAACAAATGCTTAGCTTGTTGTTGTTTTGCCTTTTCCTTTTTGGTTTGATATTTCTACTATACCTATCCATATATATCACATGAAGGGTTCATGCATAGTAGAAGTACAACATTTTTTGTTGGCTCTTGACTATATTTTTCATGGGTAAAAGCATATTGTGAAATTGGTCATATTAGTTGTATTCTTTGTTTATAATGCCTTGTAAATTTAATTTAATACAACGAGACGTTAAACGTTTCTTTTTGTTTGTCAATGTTTAATTTGCAATTCTGTAATAATTGTAATTAAGACACTTATCTAATCATTTAACTTCTATTTCAAGATTTTATGCAAGTTACAATAAATTTCATTTTTTTATAAAAAAAATCGATTTATTTATTAGTGATAATATCGATAGCGAACTCTTATGTGCGCTTTTACATATTTCCAGCCAAATATAGCTTGATTGTGATTATAAAATAGCCAACTAGTACATATATTATACAGCAGCCATAATATACACGGTTGCGCGGTAAATGGAATTCCAAATTCGCATTTCCCAAAAAAATGCCGTATATATTTATATGCTTTCACTCAACCTACCATCCATCTTTAATCTGTTCTCATTTTCATGTGATGATGATGATGATATGGCCATATGTTTATTTATGTAAGTCGGATAGTTATACTAATCCGATCCGAAGAGAGAGAAAAAGATCTATTATTCCGTCATTCTGTCCAAGTTCACACAGTACATTTTCATTGACATATCACATCAAATATTATACACCGACCAATAATATTATACTTTTATATTATTATTATCTCGCAACCTGACCAACTTTTTTGCTTGCTTTCCCTCTCATTCGCAACTTGCAATAATCTACATAGTCAAATCTGATTTATACCCGGTGAAAGGATGATGGATAATTTGCCTATCCGGTAGACTTGCTGGGTTATTTCCACAACGAATGAAAAATGGCACATCTCTCTACGTTTACACTCCATATTTTACCTGTTATCAGTGACATAGGTTACATGGGTAATGGCTATGTACATTTTTTTTATATAGGAACACGCGTGTGTGTATCTTTCTCATTACCATATTATTCGGAAATCTCACTAAAATAAACCCTGGATTATCCCATGAAAAAAATGTAATGAATGAAAAAACAATGCATAGTATAATATGGCATGTAATCATAATAGCTACCTATATGCAATGAATGACCCAGGTATATCCCAAAGGGCAAGCAAGCAATTTTCAAAGCAAAAATTATACAAAGATCCTTCGGGCAAAAAATAACATTGTTGTTGTACACTACGTTTGTGCTTTTATGTATCATTCTTTTTGCTTTCGTAGCTGTACATTTTCTACACTTTTTTATCCCAGCTTTGTTTTAAAAAGTTGTATCGGTCAAGCTTATATACAAGGCGAGGAGGTAGCTGGGTAGATATACAAAATGTACAAATATAATACAAAGCATCATGAAATGCTCATAAACAATACTAAAATGTTGATAAAAGTCAAACTTATTTAGGAATGAACACAAAGTATAAAAAGCGTTATACCCATTAATATATCCTTACTCCGCCGTGGCTAAAAACACAGAGTTTTCTCTCTCTCTCTCTCCTGTTATCCAACACATTTTTCCATGTACATAATATGCATGTTGTATATGTATGTCCAGTGCAAGTTTGCGACCTCGCCCAAATCCATAAATCCAAACATTAAATCACATTCTAACATGCAACTTACTACAAAAATACCCTAACTTGAGAGAGTTTTCATACCCGAAAAAGCAAATCAAGTCAGGCCAGCTTTTTCTTATATTATTTTTTTCTCAGTCTCTCTCTTTATTCGCGTATTTTACTTATATGATTATACATGAAATGATACGATTCCAGTGAACAGCCTACGCACAACATAATAATATCCCGATAATCTAAAAGAAATAATGTATGCATATATATAAATGTACATGTATTTCGAAAAATAACTCTATGGAAAGTACACAAAAATACAACATGCCACATGATTGTAACTTGTAACATTTTTTCTCATATATGCATGCTGACCAACACCGATCATATCAAAAAAAAATCCATGTTTATATTTTTTTTTGCATGTTCGTGCAACCATATTTATATTCCATAAGCCGGTTTTTTTTCTAAATTCCTTCCACTAAATAAAGCCAAGAGACTTTGTATTTTTTTTTCTTGGTTCATATCACCACCACGGCTCTTACTCGACATGGCCGTACATATTCATAATAATTTTTATTACTTCTCGTCCGTCGTGTGTCCGAAAGTCCGAGCACCAAAACCAGATCCAAAGACAACACGTTCCTCCAACAAGAAAAAATGTGGATTTATAAAATGTACGTATTATACTACAATAAGAAAATGCATTTGAACCTCTGCTAATTCTTTTCTCAAGGGAAAAATATCTAAAAGTAGTGTACATACATAACATAACATATTATATACCTACGTACATGTACGTCTTATTATTAACTCAATCAAATCAACACTCACAAAAAAATAGCTCATACATAAAAGAATGTGTGTTGTTTTATTACTGTATGTAGTTTGTATATCATACTATCTTGCTAGTCAAGTCACTCTGGTCACATATAACACAATTCTTCATCCGCTTGTCGACAGCAAGGAAAAATATGACGGAGGGAAGAAGAAAAAAGTAGTCTGCATGTTTTAGAGAGGAGAACATGAAGGAAGCAGCTTTCTTTATTTTAACAAGAAGAAAGCATTAGACGCTATAGACATATTCCTCTCACCATCTCTAAAAGAAATAAGCTATAGCTTAACTCAAGATTCAACGCATGCAGACATGTCAAGGCAGGGCACAAATTGTTTTGACAAAATTAATCCATCTGATATATATTTATGTATGAATAGGTATATAAAATGTTTAAGGATTTGCTTCACTTTCCCCTTTAAATTGCTCCACGATTCAGGGACTGTTCTCTAGTGAGCCAGTTAATATATTTATAGGTATTTATACCCCCTGACTGGATAATTAGAGTCGCTGATGGTCCTTCTTCATCCGTCAAAAATGTGTGTAAAAATGTATTCTTGTTATTATAAATATTAAGGAAGGAATATTGGACATGCTACGCGTAAATTTATATATCAGCAGTACAAGAGGAATGGAATGTGATGATGGAATGTGACTGTGAGCATTCTTCTTCTCATTCCAAATCGCACAAGTCTCAACTCAAGTCACTCAAGCAGTCGTCTTCCGTCGTCACACGTTCCCTCATCTCAACTCATTCCAATTCCAACGATGATATCTCTGAATTCCTGTCCAACCAGTTTCTCTTCCTCTTTCCTACTTATTCCTAAATACCATGCACTACCAACTTCCAGTTGTCTCTCTCAAATATACACATATGTGTACATACATACATATACGCGCTACACAAAAGTATATACACGCTAGAGGTCGACAGGCTAATGATAAATGTTTGTTTTGTGTCGATTTTTGCTGTGTGAAGAGAATAGTGAGAGAAAGCTGAATTGTAAATACGATAACATGTTTGTGATGATGATAGCGTGATGGTATATATGGTATGCTAGGTAGATGTATAACAATAAGCAAGACAAGAACAACAACTTATTATCAGAAAGACAACGGTTTGGTTGTTTGCTCTTTGCCCAGATTATTCCTGTCACACTGATTTTTAGTGTTGTTGAGTAAAATTGATGGTTAAATAGGAGAAAGGTAAATAATAATGGTTACCTTTCTTTGTTCTTTAGTGAAAAAATATATAAAGGCTTGACTTCAAGCATCTCAAATAACCTAAGCTAACATTGATTATTTTAATTTTGAAACAAAATAATATAGCATTCTGTTATTTTCTCTGATTTTAAAATAACAGATTTAAAAAAATGTTTTACTGGTTGCGTGTTCAAGGGTAAAACTTTTTTTTAGAGAAATTTCTCAATTGCAAAAATAGCAAACACACAAACCATGTACCTTTAAACTTTCCCCCTTTTCTCAATTTATAAAATTGACTAGCAAAAAATCAACCTTGTGTAAATTTATATTAAGTTATATATTTTCAGATTTGTTATTTCTTCTTGACTTGGCTTTATCTACACTACTGCTTGCGTCTCCATTTATAAATAAAAAAAGTATGTTTGCATGCCCTCTCCAATTTGTACTCTTAGCTCGTAAAGTCACACAATTGGCTCGCAATGAATACCCTCTAAAATATTCAGAGAGACACTTTTAAACGATTTGTGTTCGCATAAATTCTAATTCAAATTTGATTTAGACACTGTGAGTGTGACAACCAGAGAAAAAAGACGGGAATAAAAATTGAGATAGAAATCTGGTAAAAGAATAAATTTGCAGTGGTGGTAGTGTATTGCATTGTTAATACCACCACTTTACTAAAAAAAAGAGTGACTAGCTCCTGGTTGCTTTTTTCTTTTTTTTTTAAATCACATTTATATCTTTGTTAGCTAAAATCCAGAGAAATAAAAATAAAACTGGAAAGAGGATATTGCATGCATTCTATGTACTCTTTGTTTATTCATGAGCCCAAAATTTATGGATCAAACCAGAGCAGAGCACAGTGTTCCCCACGCACACACATGCACATATTATACTTTCCCCTTTTTTAATCCATACCATTTACTGTACTGTACATAGAGTACACACAGACACCCACTTTCTCAATTCATTTCGTTTTTTTCTATGTCATGACTTTTTTTATTTAAAAATATATATATGCACTCTGTATATACCTATATTGTACTAAATGGGAGTAACTTTTTTACGGGTTACGTTTTTATTATAATAATGTTATGTTATGTATATCGATACAATGTAAATTAAATGGCCCAACTTTCAGTTTTTTTATATTTTTCTGCTCTTATTCCTTCTGATATCATATTTGCAACTAATGGCTCTTCTTCTTCCAGCTTGATAACAGACTATATATGAGTGAAGGAAATATAAAAGAAAAAGAAGGGTAGGAGA
>JAITYZ010000844.1:0-10948 GCA_027744595.1 Paronellides praefectus
CAACGTCTGAATGAGCCTTGGATTTCATTGTTGTTGGTCATCATCATCATAGCTCATATCACTTATTAAAGCTTTTGTTTTGTAATATAATGCATGTCCTTTGATCTCTCTGCCAATCTAAGCATTTTACAAGTCTCTTATTGTGCATTACACAACTATGCTCACTCATATTATTACTACCGCTTATCCACTAATAATTCCATACGTTGTATATCTCAATATTTATGTGATTGTGATTGATCCACTGTCAAAGTCAAACTATTAATCTTGTCCGAGGGTCTTGCTTCTTTGTGGTTGTTATTGTTTTTTTTTGTGGTAATAAAGTTTACTACGAATACGAAAAAACTCAACTCTTGTAATCACAATGTTACTTTTTTATTGGACCTCATCTACCAAATGAAATGTAAACATACGCAATGGAAATACAATAAAATGTATTTACTTTTTCATTCATACACTTTTGTTATTATTGTTTGTGCTTGACATGTAGGTTATAGGCAAGCACGTTATACAATGATAAGTTTTGTTGTACTACAATGTGTATTCAATGACATGGGTAATTTTGTTTTCATTGTAGCAGCATAGGGTTTTCTTGTAAAACGTGATAAAATCAGCAGAGCTCTCATAAAATTCAATTCCAAGTAAGCTTCTAGATCAATTCGCATATGTATCTGCTCAAAAAGAGAAGCGTACACAAAGACACACAAAGTCCGGTTTTCTTACACACCAATTTTCTCTTCTCTGTCATTTCTGTGTATGTTCATCTTCCGGAAATGGTGAAGCTGCTATATATACAACAGCCGCTGCAGTCGTCTCTATTCCACAACTCTGCCCAAGTGATATAATATCACCACCGCAGTCAGAGCTTGTTTTTTAAAGCGTAAAGTATCAAAAATTGTGCCGTGATTCCAAATACTACATGCTTTTAGAGAGCTGCGGGTTTAAACACGTAAGACATACAAACACAAAAAAGAGTGTAGTAGCAGCAGGAGCAGATTTTTCAAGTCCCCGCATCATTGATGTGATGTGGAAAGAAAAGCAAAAAATCTTTTCTTGGAAGAAGGCGACTTTTCAGTCTCAAAAGCTTTAAATGCCCAACATTGCGATATTTTTCTGTGTACTTTAGAAACGTTTTTGTGCCGTTTTTTCTTTGGTCTGTTGATGAAAGGAGTTTTTTTTTGTGATGTCTCGACAGAAAAATTGTTTCGTTCTCACAACTGTTAACTGCGTGGTATATATGTTTTTATACTAAAGTAGCAAAAATGGTGCGTAAACTGTGTGTTTTCTCTTTGGAAAAGACGATTCTCCAGTAAAAAGGCATTAAGTTCACAGGAAAGTGAAAATTATACGTCTGAAATTTTCATCGTGCCAATTATTCCTTTTTAGATAAATGGCCCGAATTAATAATTAAACGGAAACGAAAAACCAACACAAAAACATATAGGTATAATATAGAGAATAGAAAACTATCCAGCCTGGTCCAAAATATACCCACATTTATATACGTGTAAGTGCATATACCAGTTTGACAGTCTGGAAAAAAAATTATAAAAATATTTTGTCAAGTTCCCACTTCTTCTTCCGAGACAAGACGTTAAGTTCACATTTTTATTTTGGTGACAAGCGGCATTCCATTTCGGGATAGAAACATTTTTTTATGAACATACTAACAACTTCTCTTTTGGTTGTGAGAGTGAATGTTTTTTTGAGCCTCTCTCTGTGGAACTTGATACTATACACCAGTTTTGATTTTGGTATGCGATTTACTTTCAGTTGACCTGTATGCCAACACCACAGACAAAACACATATAAAAAAGGAAGGCACTTTTCCCCCACAACTTCATGGAGCACTTGTTTCCTTTTACCACTTCTTGAGTTGCGTGTACCACTGGATAAATACATATGTACTGTGTATGTGTGTGTGGAAACGTCAGCTTGTGAATGTGAATAATGTGTGCGATTACTTCCGCTTCGTGATTTTTGTGCAAAAAAGAGCAGCAGCACATGAAAGAATGTTTTCCTGGGAATGAATACACACTTATTTAGCTTTTCGTATTTTTTTCAAGGTATTTAAAATGTGGGTTTTTTTGTTGCTCATTGTGATATGATATGTGCATATATTTTAGTTTATTTTTTTATATAAGCGAATGCTCCAGACATAGACCAAAGCAGACACTTGTGAGTTTTTTTTATTGAAAACGACCTACTTTCCGGTTACGCAGATTCATCTCTACATTGCTCACAAAAGTGGAATTGTTTATCACTTTGCCTGTGTGAAAAAGACATACCAAAGCAGACACTTGTGAGTTTTTTTATTGAAAACGACCTACTTTCCGGTTACGCAGATTCATCTCAACATTGCTCACAAAAGTGGAATTGTTTATCACTTTGCCTGTGTGAAAAAGACCTTTGCTGGATGAAAATGCAGGAAATATGCATAGGACAGGGAGTAAAAACAAAAGGCATATCATACACACTTTTTGGGAGTGAGCGATGAATGCTGTGCAAATGTGCCTAAAGATAAAACGCATCATTATTATTGTGTGTATTTACAACACACACACACTCTCTATCTCTGGACATGTTTTCTACTTTTTATTATGACCATACTTGTATTTACTATTATTATTACTCTTTGGAATTTGCAAGCCAAAAATGGAAGCAGCAGCTAAAACCTAATGTTTTATTCACATTTCCCGTCTACCAAAATGGTTTGCCAGGTTTATGGTGTATGTGTTTTTTGGTTATATATCGCCGAATTAAAAGGCTACTGATGCCATTTTATCAAATATTTTGGAAGTTGGCCGAGTCCAAAATGCATAATAAAGAGAAAGAGAGACTACTTACTAATTTCCTTAAAAATACACTAAAGGTTTAAGAGGAAAGACTGTAGTACAACCTTCTAACTACAAAGCTTAAATATATTAATGAACATGTGCAAGCACATTAATTTCCTTAAAAATACACTAAAGGTTTAAGAGGAAAGACTGTACTACAACCTGCTAACTATAATAAAGCTTAAAATATATTAATGAACATGTGCAAGCACATATTAAATAATAAGTTTTTTGGATAAAAGTTGTCGTCATTTATGTACTTGGTAAGTGTTGGTGATTAGTGATTAGCTCAAGAGTGTTTTTGCTTGTTGTTAAAGCTGAGAACAAAAACATGTAAGATGAGGAAAAGTCTGAAGAGACATTGTTTTGTAAATGAACATGTCCACATACACAAAAAAAGTGTAAAGGGATCCGCGCGTACAGTTAGGTAGACTTATAGGTAGAAAAAGTGGAATCTAGTTGGAAGCAGTATTTCTGCGGAAGAGATGAGCGTGCATTCTGTTACATTACATATGTTGTCCAAAAGTATCTAACACACAGGTAATTTAGCAGGATAATAAGGGATCTTAAGGGATACTTGGCCATCATCACAATTTTGGGCCAAACTTGTCCATAGTCCATCCGTACACATGTACAATTACACTTTAGACTATAAACTTTCGACTTAAGACGAGGAAAGTATGTTGTAGTTGTTGACTTTGTGATTTTTCTTGTAAGTAGAATAGCAGTATTAAATATTATAGTCTATCCACTTGGCAGCTTCGACAAAAACAAATTTTTATTCTGATCTTTTGGAGCAGGTTTCTACTAGCTTTTAAGACAAAAAACTCCAATTTAGCTTTACTACACTTTCATACAGTCAATAAGACTCTGTTTATCTCCTTTGCGCTGACTCATTTATGCAGGAAGTTAAACAGGAACACAAAAACACCAATAATACGATTCAATATGCGACCATGCTGACTGTATTTTACTACACAATTCCAGAAGATATCGGTATGTAAAAGGAGAAAAAAGAGTGGTTTCCTTTTTTCAACAAAGTGTAGGTACATATTTATCTCTGACAAGTAGTTTTACTGTGAGTAGCCAGAATTATATTAGGGGCAGGAGCAAGCGACAAACAGTAAGAAAAATAAATCCTTTAAAGGCTGAGATACCAAAAAATAAAATTAGCGAGTTGATGATCAACTTTATTCATGTGTAGTAGCAACATCAGCAATATATATAGAATTCTATAGGATGATGATGCAGTCAGTCTTTTTTTTTGGTTCGTAAAAAAAGTGATTCATTATTGAAGAGGAAAAAGTATAGGAAAAACTTTTTTTTTTGAATGAATGAGAGTGTACATACCTACATGGCATTTTTGGCTACTTGTACGTAGTAGGAAATTGAATATGAGTCGTTTTGGCTTAATTAAAGTGTGTTGGTCGTGTACAATGATCCCGTTCTCAAATACTACATTACTTATGCATACAATGTAGACCACGCAAAATGTCCTAATCATCATACAGATATATGCATACCATTTCTCAAATCTCTGGTCAAAGAAAGTTGTAGACTACACTAGTTGCAGTGGGATTGTGGTGGTGTGTATATATGTGTTTGGTTGGTAGAGCCCTTTTGGGTTTTGCGGATCCGGAAATTGAGTAAAACTTGCACGTGAAAAACGGGAAAAGGCAGTTTAATAGATGCGGAGAGACATCAAAAAGTAGTTGGTGTCTCGGTGGCAGTGGGGTGATGATGATTATTATGCCGGTAATGAAATACACATGGGAGTACAGTTAGTGCGCTCATGAGAGAATCGTTGTCGCTTTATTAGCATGCATGTTAAACAGACACATAACACAATTTATTCAAATTTTCCACCGTATTAAGGTTAATGATGGCAACGGGAGCGTGTGTTGTTGATTTGGTTGAGAATTTAAAACAAAAATATTGTCTGCTGGGAGTGTGTGGTTTCCCAGTTTTACTCGACTTGTCGTATATTTTATTCTTTTATTTCTTTATTTTTTTATCTGTGTGAAAGAATTTAAGTTTGAGGAATACCACAATTTTTATGTCAAAGTGACAAAGCGTATTACATAACGTGACTTTTTCATCTTTTTTCATGATAATAATGATATCGTCAAATAGATGAGCATCAAACCGTGTGCGTGTGTGAGAGAGAATTGTATAAATTGTACATTCACGTAGGCGTAAATAGAGAGATGACTGCCTACTCTTCCAAATTAAATTGAGTTGTTATAAACTTTGATGTGTTTTTCGTTTTTCGCTTTTACCCAAACAAATTACACCCGTTGGCTTAATAAGCACGCGTTTGATGTTGTTCTCCATTTTATCGCATCCTTTTCTTCAAGGTATTATGGGCATACTTTCTTCAGAAGAGGAAAACAAAGTTTGAGAACCAACAGCAGCTCAACCGATAAAGTTCATCAAAGGAGACTCATTAAAAGTTTGTAAATCCAACTAGATAAACAATAAGAAGATTCCTTCTTGTAAATTAATAGAATATATATATCTTGTTTGGTAGGTATTTATGTAGAAGATGAGTATAGAACAAGTCATTAGCTTATAAGCTTCAATTATCAAGCAAATACAAATAAATTGTTAAAGACTTGACTGTAAATAAACGCAAGGATTGAATTTTTAAAGGCGACAAAGCAGCATGATACGAAGTAAGGGCTCATCAATTCCAGGGATTGGAGTAATTATAATAATGATCAACATGTGTATGCATATTATGTTTTTAAAAGTTTTAATGAATTGAACTTTTATTTGTACCACCCACCCATCCATTCTTTTCGTGAAAGTTACAAGCAAATGATGTAAAACGCAAGTAGCATATAACTTTTAATTTGATGAAATTATCAACAACGAAGGGGACGAGATGTTTGGATTTTTAGAGACGCAGTTGACAAAAAGTAGAATAGTTTCTAACAAATAAAAGGTAAAGGGTTTAAAGCGCATTACTACTTGAAGGTCTTCACGTGAAAGGCAATCTAAAAAAAAGCATATAATTAAGTGCCTATATTTACATCGTGGGCTTAAAAGTCCTTGTCTTATTTTTTTATTAAACAAATTAAACAACATTTGGAGCAAAATTGCAATGAATTATATTGGCATTTCTTTTGTCTTTTGTAATAAAAGCGATTCACGTGTATAATTAACTAATTAGCTGATAGAAAAGGATCCAATGTCGAGTAAAGAGATCTTTCTGTAAATACAGTCTGCCAATAAAAACAAATTGTTCTTTTGAAGTAATGGTGCATATATTTGGGCATGTACAAAAAATAAAGGAATAAGGAATTGTGAATTGGTGTGGTGTGGTGTGGTGAAATTCAAAGTATTCTTTGAGGTGAAAATTATTTAGGTATTTGACAGTAAAAAGTATACACCAGGGATTTATAGCATTGGCAAATTATACACTGGAGTATAATTGAAGTCATAAAAATAATTCGAAATACCAGAAAAATCCGCCTCATCTGTTCATGTTCTAAAAGGAAATTATACTCAAACCGGGACAACCTCCTGTTTTTTGATTCCATGTAATTCGATACTCTTTGTTAACGTCCTACTACCGCAAAACCACGTTACGTTACGTACTACATGATATACACACATCGCCAGAAGGACTACTGCATGTCCGCCTTCACCACGTCATTCTATTTGATAATTTTCCGCAACAAAAGTTAGACTTTACAGACAACTTTTTATCACATCGTTCACTCAGCTGTAATAATCCCATGTCCAGTACAAAAATTAAATTTCCTCTCTTGAACAGCAGTGTAACCCATATGCACGTAATTTCCAGTAATTTGAGAAAGTTGGTGAAAATTCAATTCTGTGAAAAGTGTCCTAAATCAAATCATCCGCATCGTCGTGTACCGCTCTCAAATACCGAATATACCTTCGCTTCTTTTTCATCTAATTATTAGATCCGCGCATTTCATGTTGTTGTACAAAACATGATTTTGTGATACGCTTTTCAAAATCCGGAGAGAGAAACAAATTTCCTTAAATTAATTTTACCCTCGTGGCGAATGAAAATCATGATGAAAGTTATAGAATCCTAAATGTTACACGATCTCGGTTTTTGCTCACTAACGCGCTACATCACACACACTCATTATTTCTGCCTGCATAAAATCCAGACATTATGCAAACAGACAAATGTAAAACAACACAAAACAAACAACAATGTTGTACAAAACATGATTTTGTGGTACGCTTTCAAAATCCGGAGAGGGAAACAAATTTCCTTAAATTAATTTTACCCTCGTGGCGAATGAAAATCATGATGAAAGTTATAGAATCCCAACCCAAATGTTACATGATCTCGGTTTTTGCACACTAACGCGCCACATCATACACACTCATTATTTCTGCCTGCATAAAATCCAGACATTATGCAAACAGACAAATGTAAAACAACACAAAACAAACAACACTTTTTTCCGGTTCTGTGGAACATTTGTTTAAGCTGTCCTTGTTTTATTTTTACTGCCTCAAACAAACAAAAAAGAAGAAAAATTTGAGTAACCATTTATTAGTTAAATATCTTTTTCCTTTTGCCAAGAGCTCTTGTAAAAAAAATTCGCCAAAAAAACTGGATTCCCTCAGGAAAAAAATCGCCTTCAACTCATCATACAAATGTAACACAAGACGATACCGAAAAAAAACTCATAAAGAAATTTTATACGCGTGCTAGACATAATATGCAAGGGTTATATGATTATATTACACACACAAGCTGAGTTGAAGTTGAAACATTAGACTGACATATGAAGTCCAAAATGTGAAGAAGGCAGATAACAAGATACGTGGCGTGTGTCTGTATATTATTATGGTTTTGTGAAATATAAAACACACACATAATACATAAATACAGATAGTGAGAGCTCTTATGTTCTACATGATGACCTATTTCGCTAAAGAGAATAAGTTTCAGAGAAAAGATATCTTTCTTTCGTACTATTTCTGTTGTGGTTATGTTTGTTATTACAACTACGCATTTTTATTATGTATGTATATTACAAGTGTGTATATTTTTCTTTCCTTGCTGCATATTATGGCTCTTTTGCGGACTGTATATTTACGTTTTTGCGGATTTCTGGAAAAAGCTAATCATTCATGTAAATAAGAGCGCTATAAAAACAAAAACAAGATTCATTACCCTTCGAAAAAGGCGTGCATGCATATATATGTGTGTACTATACATGTAATAATAACTAAACCATGTTTAAAGTAACATACAAGGTTCTTACAAAGTAAAATATCCCTATTCCGTGACCATATGTAAATACGTCGAGTTGAAAGTTAAAAAATTTCATGATATGAATCCACAATGGCTGGTTAGAAGCATAGTACCTTTTTTTATCATATTACCCCTCTCGTAATAATAAAAGCTTATATAATATGCTGCTTTTTGCTTGAGTGGATAATATTGTTTTGTGGTTTGTGAGAGGATGAACGTAATTTTCATTCATTTTTATTAGTATTGCAATTACACTACAGAAAAAAATGGTTGAAATATTTAGCTTCTCTGCTCATGTTACAATAGAATGGTTTTGCTGCTCCCGGCTCCCATAATTTTGTCTGGTTTACGGTTATTGGGCAATTTATTCATTGGTTCGTATATGCGGATGCTTTCACCCATATTATTACATCTCATATACTGCACTGCACCCACAGGGAATTCTGAATTTTTTATAATTTTGAACCGGCAACGTGCAAAACGTGAAAGGAATCCGTCATTCAACATGGCATTCAGATATATGCTTTCACCCTTCATGACATAAAACACACACACAAATGGCCAAAACGATGAAAGTATTTTCTGGAAATTGGGCAATTATGTAGGTACACGCTGGAATTTTAAAACAAGGCACAAAAAGTACACTTATTCCAGTTGAAGCTACATATCACATAGGATCTTGGAATATTTATCTACCTTGTTAGCCATCTCAAAACTGAACAACACATCATTCAAATCGTTTTAAAAACGGAAAATGTTGTGACAGACGTGTGAGAACGTGTCACTCATAATATGCGAGAATTCACATGACCTATTTTATATTGAACTCTTTTTATCCTCAACCTCATGACTAAATTGTAATGAAGGCACTTCTCAGCGACGATTTTCGTGTCATGGAAGATTCTACAAAAAATAAAAATGCGGATGACAAGAACAAAAACGAATTTAAAACGTAAATAATAGAAAATTATTCTGTAAGGATTTTCTTTGTTATTGATTTGAATTTCATAACAGTACATTTTATTGTATCGGCATACTAAAAACGTTCAGAGAAATGGAGAGAATAACAATAGGTAGGTGTACTTTTTTATGTAAAGATGGACTTTCAAAACTAAACCGCTTAAACAGACGAGTTCCAGAGTAGAACTGATGCTTTTGGCTGTACCGCCTGCTGAAAATACAAATAATGTCGTTTTTTCTTCTGAATTGAAATTCTTTCATCATTCTGAACAAACGTATCAGGAAATGTATCAAATGATTTGTAAGTTTTCATAACTGGAAGACATCAGCTATAAATCGCACACACGTCAAATACAATATCTCTGAAAGTGGGTCATAAAATGAAACAAATTGGAATGACAAACTGCCGCAATTCTTAATACAAATAGGTGCATTTTATATTGTTTGCCCAATCATGTGTAAATTTAAAATGCCCCCTGGAACATATACAAACGTATCCCACCGTTTTTCTGGGAATGACATACATACCTAAATCTTTTAGGCTAAAAAAAGAGTTTATGGAATGGGCAAAAACAAACAGAAAAAAATACAATAAAATAAAATATCAGAAAAGTATAAATTTTGTAATAAAAACAATAAACTAAAAATACATTTATTATAGAATGAGCAATGCAGGAGACTGTTTGAGAAAGTGTGCCGTACATAAAATGATCCTTTATTTACCATTTTGCAATTTATGAACTGAGAAAACTATCTGTGAACATATTTATGAGCATGTAAACATTCTCAAGTACCAAATAAAATATGCTCATTTTCTGTACAAGAAAATGGAGCCATTGCATTGGGTATTTGGACTACTGCTCTTTTTGTGTTTTCTTTAAGAAAATAGAGGACTTGTGATTTCATACTAATGGCGCACAACAAAACCACTTTCACAATAGCCAGAGAGAGTTACTACATTCGTGGTTCAACATAGATCCATTTATTTGATCCCTGGAAGCAAAAATGATCGAAGGTTTATAGGGAGCGTTTAATGTCGTACGTGGATATGATTGGATGAACGTTTTTTATACATGTGTAGTAGTCGTATGATGTTATTTCCCAGAGCATAAAAATATTATTGACAACATTTTGTGATGATGTGCCCAAGCAGGTGTGCATTTTGAATGCTTGCTATACATTATGTATCTAGTTTAACAAATTCCTCCATCAAAAGGCTTAAAGTACAAGGAAAAAAGCATTTGTTGCATGTGGATAGAGTCATGTAGTTTCAATGTTCAATCGTGTTCTTCGCTTTATTCATCGTATATATTTTGACAAAGACACTCCAAAACGTGGGAATATACAGAATAATAATATCATGCTCTAAAATGTATAAAGGGTGTCATAAAAGTAAATGGATTAACTTAGACTAACATTTCCACATTACCATAGGTTTGTCATAAATATTTCATGCGGCAGTCTTGTGGTGACATGACTCATGTCAATACAGTTATTGATTATGTTATTGCAATAAATACAATATAAACGAATAAAAGCATACCCCAGTTGTCAACATTTAACTTTCATTTGTGAGAAAAATAATCACCAAAGGCATAAAATTGTAGACTTATTTCACAAAACTTTGAAGCTGTCAAGTATAAAAAAATAGTTTGTGTTGATTAAAAGACCAGAGGAACGGTGCTACAAAATTGTACAATCTTTTCGAAACTAAATGCATTGCAGCTCAATTATTAGACTAAAAGGCAGAAATACATAAAATATGGTTTATATCAACCGAGTATACAGTTTATAAAACCCTATTTATTAATGTGACAGATAATGGGTGTCAAAACATGCATGCGTGTGTGTGTTTGTTTTCGAGAGAATGACATTTTGTATGGTTTTCATTCTACAT
>JAITYZ010000845.1:0-12835 GCA_027744595.1 Paronellides praefectus
ACAGCCCAAATACCACGACAATTTCCACAAGAATTTCTACAGTCATCGATCTCCCACCTCAGCCACCATTCAGGTCTGGTCAAATGAAAAAAACTATATAATAATATATGCTATATGGCTTTTTTACTACTATCAATATATACATATATACATTATGCCTGCATGCTTTTGTAAGATTTAGAGTTAAGGATAAATTATTAGAAATCCAGAGTTACCATCACCTTATTATTATATGCCTACCCTTTTATATCAACCACTAAAATTCCTTGCCCGTTTATATACCATGTCAGTCTTTAACAAGCAAATAGTTTACTATTAGCACACAACCAACCATTTAATAAGATCAAACCACTCGCTATTTATTTCTATGAATATTATAGGTTGTTCGCTGGGATTCTACGATACTATTTTTGGGACTTTTTTTTCTTATCCTTGTTTTCTCTCACGTTTCACCAGTGTTTGCCCAAAATCTTACAAGAACAAGCAGAACAAAGAGAGAGAGAGAGAAAGTAGCATAGAGATAGGACAACATGATGGGACATGTGTTTCTCTTTTACTTTCGTTTTTTTCTTCCATTCTCCTCTTTAGTTATTTCATGTATCCCCAGATAGACCATCTATCTGTTCTCAGGCTGCTCAAGAAGAAAAGAATGTTGACAACTTTGATTTCGTCGTAGTTGTCGTCGTCTCTTTATTTTTTCGCTGTGTCGACAAAAAAATGTGGCGTAGGATATACAACTGGCATACCTTCTTTTGCCCAATATTCCATGAGATGCCATCATATTATAGTAGATAGATAAACTATGCAGTTTTGTGGTCTACGGTATTTCCCCTTTTTTCTTTCAAGATCAAAGATTCTTTGAAGGCTTTGTTTGATTGGAACGTGGAACGCAACACACAAGCTTATATATAGTAGCTTAATATCATACTTCTTCTACGAAAGACAGAATCAGAAGGCATGATGATGATATGATGAATCAAGTAATGTGATGTGATATAATAACGCTCCTGTTTTCTCATAATAGCTAACCCATGAGTGTAAAAGTGTGTGCACCCATCAATATCGTTTAAAGTGAAATTTTTCTATATATACCAATTTTCCTACATTTTCTAGAAAGAATTTGTGTGAGCATTACTGTGACAGCTTCAAAAATGGGAATAGATTATTTTCCTCTTTGAAAACGTATATGGTTGGATTATTGGGATTCTTGATTCCTCTTGTATTGAGTTATCCTGTGTATTTTTTTTTAAATTACACTACTTGGTAGTTTTCTAAGAAAAGATTTTTTCCCCTCTTTCTCAACTGGGTGGATGGGGGTGTAGAATCAAGCAGGGTATATGAACATGGGCTTCAAGTTTAGTAGGGTAAGTTATTGGGTTCTTTTGCACTAGTCAAGATAAAAAGAACGCTAAATTCAAAATTGGATATCCTACGACCGTGAAACCTTCCTTTTGAGTAATGAGATTGGAATGGGTGAAAGTAGAAATGGAGAGAGATGGAAAGTAGTCAATCACGTGCTAAAGAAACGACTATTTGATAGGATAAGATATGAATATATATATATACTGCAGCGTACACATCCCATCTATGAAGTAATGGCAGAATAAAAATTGTCCTGCTCACTGTTCCTCGTTCTAAATTTTGATTTGATGGAGCTCATAAAATCTAAGAAGGCGAATAATAATCATCATCATCATCTGCTAGATCATGATCATCATCTGCTAGATCATGATCATCATCTTATCATCTTCCTTGTTCCATATTCCATTCCTCTTTTATTTTTCATTTTTTTCTACTTTACTATTTGATATGCGACAGATGTAAAACCGTAGAGGCATGTAAAAAGGCTTAGTTTTTGGTTTTTTATGCTCTTCTGCTTGATTCTTTTTTATATGTGAATTTTATGACGTGCTTTGTACTATGTGTGTATACAGATACGAAGCTACTTGGGGGATTCCTGTCAGTGGACAACGGATTGCGTCACGGCACACAGCTTATGTCTCGGTGGATGGTGCATCTGTAGAGAGGGATATTATGAGGACGCGGAACGAATCCAGTGTAAACCCATCCGTAAGTAAAAAAACGAGAAAAATGATACAAGAAAAAAATATAAGCAACCAGAAAAAATCATACGTCTTTAAATACAAACTCACTACAGTAGCGGGGGTGGATAACCTGTTTCCTTCTCCTCCTGTAACAAAAAAAGAGAGAAATAACTGTTGAGTTTATGAGAGAACTTGAGGATGGAGGCAGAAATCCTTCAAGTAGAACATTGCAAGAAAAAATGCGTAAAAGCACCAAAAAAACAAAATCAAGAGAAAGACCCTTCTTTTCTGATAAATCATCATCCATCTTCTTCCGGTTCTTTACAAGTTATTTCGAAAGACACGGCATGTGTACTGTACACGGTAAAAAAAAGAAGAGAAAATACAAAAATGTCAGGTTTTTCATTTTTTTTTCTTCTGTAAATGGCATCCACAACAGCAGCAATAGTAAAAGCATAAACAAACAAAAATCTTTTATAATCCACGGGATTATGTGTATGCCATGTTTTTTTTCTTTTTAGTTTTTTTTCTGTAAGGAAAGTAAACCAGAAAATGTACTGCTAATGGAGGTAAAAATTCACAGATGAAAGAGCAATACTTTCTGCTTATGTTGTACTTTGTGCAAAAGAAGGAGAAGCTCTTGGGATCTTTTTTTTCCTTTTTTGCTTCCTTCCGTCTTCCTCAGAGGATACAGAATGTTGTTGATCTCTGTAATATTTTTTTCGTGTTGTTGTGGGTGGGTGGGGAAAATGCCTGTACTAAAAAAGAGTACTAACATCTGTTTCATCCTTGTTTATAATAATATCATTATTACACATTTTTCATTCATCTCCCATATAAAAATGAGCTTTGAACAGAAACAAGAGAAGAGCATAATAATAATATTTCCTTTTCTGATCTCATGCTTGAACTGGCATCAATGAAATTTTAGTGCCTTCAAGGATATAAGTTCCGTATACAAAATAATAAATATATATTAAACACAAGCAACTCTTTCTCATTCCTTGCTGTTAAGCTGACTATATTTTACTACCCCAACGGAAACACTATTATGGTATAGCAGTGTATATTATTATTGGAGGTGGTTTCTTCATTTTTTTATACTTGTAATATTATTATGCAAGCAGAATATAAAAAATATTATTCATGAGTGTAATATCTTTTCGGATTTCATGGACAATTCACATTATGACTATATATTTCTACCGTAATTTCCTTTTTTTCTCCTTGTTCCTCTTTTTGGTAGCGATTTTTTTTGGAAAATATGAATACGTCTGCTGATTTTTTTTTCTATATAATTTTCTTTATGATGAAATGCAGTTTTAATATCGAAAAAATTGTTTTTGTTTTCTCTGTGGGAAAAAGAGAGCCTTTTGGCTATATTGGCTATTATTGTATGAAATGATGGAGGAATATGAAAAGAAAATGTATAAATCCTTCATTTACCTCGAATGCAAACAGTCATTATGATCATGCATGCGAAGAGTTATACAGCCATTTTTGTTTGTTAATAGTAACAGTAAAATGGAGTACATATATGAAAGATGGAGGAACGAGAATAAGAGGAAAAACTCCACCTGCCGTTTGCAGACACACGCAAACTGCTGCTGCTGTCAATAACAAATCAGCAAAAGAAAGAAAAAAATGTGTTACACCGGCAGTGTCCTGAATTTCTGAATACTACATAATATTTTCTATCTTTGTGCTCGTTCATGTTGCTAAATCGTGAATAAATCAGATTCAGTGGAATCGAATCCGCATCACAGAGAAGAGAAAAATGAAAATCTCTCCTCTTGGTTCTTGATTTGTAAATGAAGTCATGAAAGTAGTATCATAAATGAGATGAAATAAGGTTTCTCTCTATTTTTTGCTATACATAAATTTGTGTAATGTGCTTACAGAAAGCGAGAGTTGTGAAAATGGGAAAATGTGGCAACAAAAATCTATTCCAGTTTTGTGTACGGTACACATCTTGACATGCTGCATCCAATTCCAGTAACGGGAAAAGAAAAAAAATGCAAAGAATATAGATACCATAATTTTTCTGCGAAATACTACTGCCTTTTTATGCTCATATTTTTACTTTACGTATTCTACGACTGTAAGCAATAAGAACATTATTCTGCGTACCAAAAAAAAGTATGGTGTGATTTCATAAAAATAATAATAATAATAAAAAGATAAAATGTATGGCATTTGCTTGTAAAAATTTCCCTTTTGCAGATTCACACCTTTCTGGAACAGCAAGCTGTGGAAAACGTGAGGATCTTTGTGAGGATGGATCCACATGTTTCGATCACAGAAATGGGTCATATTCATGCATGTGTCCGCTGGGTTCTTCCAATCTCGGGGAAAATTGTCTGAAACGAGGTAAAAAGGCATAAAATAATGATTTCTCTTTAAAATATATACAATGAATTACATGTCAGCGGTGTTGACTATGGTGGTGGTGGTGATATGGTACTAATATGATGACAAAGAGCTTGGAAAAAGGTAAGCATAATATAAAAACAGGGAAAGCCCCTTTGAGTTTTTTTACGTCACCTTCCTCCATCCACCATCACTTTTTTTATGTGAAAGCTTGTAAATATTGTCCTTCCTAGTCCGGATTTACTTAAGGACAGGGTTTTCCACAGTTTTTTTTTCTTCCTTTGCCGTAAATTTTTAATTAAAAATTTGTTTCCGCCGCAGAGTACCCCTCCCCGTTTTTGCACGGACGCTCATCCATCCGCTTGGGAAAGTTGGCCGGTTACCACAAACTTAGCCTGGAGCTGGAAATCATTCCATATATTAACTACGCCCATGGAGTAATAATATTCTCCTCTCAACACGCCAACGGTTCAGGGGACTTTTTGTCGCTTGCATTGATTGATGGGTAAGCTAGCAGTTTTATAAAAGATTTTTTTTTCTTTTGCGTTGGTTTTGTGTTGTGCGTAGTCGAGAATTTTACGGAATGTAACCAACAACGTTAGCGTATTTTTTTAGTTTGTTTTACGTCGTAGTGGCCAACTTTGGAATGCCATATTATTCTTTTTTTTCCTTACCAACTTGGTTCAGATTTTTTCTCTCATTCCATCAACAACTATATACAGTAAGAAAGGGCTACTCTTTGAGTATGTTGAACTTTTGAACTGATGGACACACGGCTCGACGGTTTCCTGTTTTATATATGTATTTGTATATATATGCTCAAGGAGAAGTCTGATGAAATAAATGGGAACATGTCTAATGTCTTTGGTGCATGTACCTATGTTGCATTTGTAGATACGTTGAATTCCGATACGATCTCGGAGATGGACCAGGAATCTTGCGATCAGCCAGTAGACTTGTTTCAGGCTCTACATACCACATCATGGCAAAGAGATACAATCGCGATGGACTTCTTCGAGTTGATGGAGACGAAGATGTGAAGGGAACCTCGCCTGGATCAATGAAGTCACTGAACTTGGACCATGGGGGCTACATGGGATACATTCCACTCAACTCCACAAAGTATGTCGTAAAAATGAAATGAAATAAAAATAGTTTTTTATGCCTTTTACCCCCTTGTATCGTTTCCCAACGTTTAAAAAGTACCAGAAGCCCCTAGCACAATTTATTGTTTCAAATTGTGTTGTTGTATTTAGTAGTGTTGGGATTTAAATTATTGTATTTTTTTGATTGTTATCCTCTTGTTCATTTTCGGTTCTATTTTGCAGAATATGGGAAACTGTTGGTACATCTGAGGGATTTGTTGGTTGCATCAACCGTCTCAAAGTGGGTCGACGTCCAATAGAGTTTGATGACAAGGATCCTTTAATTAGCGAATTCCATGAGATTTCGCAGTGTCCTGTGGTAAGCCTTTCTCACCGACTAACAACAACTCCCATGTACGTCCCTAACGAGCCTGATGAGTATCAAGGGATCAAAGAGAAATCCCCCCACAGTCATCGTCACGGTATGTCGTCTGGTATCGCATCCTCCCTCCACAACTTTACTACCTATTCCTCCTCATCCCATCATCATCCCGACAAAGAAGGGATTGCCGGTGGAAGTGGTCATCACGCCCATGGGAATCCTTGCCAGAAAAATCCTTGTCAAAACAATGGAATTTGTTGGGCTGACCATGGTAGTACGTCCGGCTACAGATGCGTATGTCATCCTCTTGACGAAGGTATTAATGAGAAAACCCGCTTTTTAACTAGTGCATCAAACAAGCAGTAAAACAGGAGATGATTCTTGTACGTGCAGCTAAAATTATATGTATCAAGTGACCTCATCTCCGCCTGTTTTTTCTCTCTTCATTTTCTCTACTAGGATTACATTGTGAAACGAAGGCAAATGTAATCCGGGAAACTGGGGCAATGCTAGACTTTCGAGGATTTTCGTATTTGGAACTTCACAAGATAGAGAATGGAGCGAGACACGTTAATATCGAAATGTGGCTAATGATCCGCTCTCCTAATGGGCTCATTCTTTACAATGGTCAAGAAATGGGAAAAGGAGATTTTGTGGCTCTGCTCATCAGTCAGTCTCATGTTCAGTTCCTGTTTGACCTTGGCTCTGGAATGGGGAATATAACGTAAGAATATAAGGATTGAATTTTTGATCGTGTGCTTGTGTTTTTTAGCAAGCGCTTTAAAAAATTCCATTTCCTTTCATTATAATTCGTTTTTATACCTTTTTTGTTCAGATGGCATCAACCAATCACGCTGAATAAATGGCACTGGATAGTTGCTTCTCGGGAAGGTAGAGAAGGACGACTTCAGATTGATGGACATCCCCCAATGACAGCAAAATCTCCGCCAACGTTATCCGAACTTAATTTAGAGCTTCCATTATACATAGGTGGTATTAGGTGAGTAGTAGTGAGGATGAAAAGGCACAAGAATTAAATGATTTTTTTTTTTTGGAACGAGCAAAGAGAGAATTAAGAGAGCTTTTGTTTTGGAAGATTGGGATAATATCTTTATAAATGAGCCTCTTATTTTTCAAGTTTTAACGATAGTCATTTATTTCCTTCATTAAATTGGATAAACCCTCAAGTAACTTAACTTATATTACTCTTTTTTTGTATATATTCAAATAATAATAGGGACATGAACATCGTACACAGAGAACTCGGCATTTTAGCTCCATTTGATGGAGCCCTGCAATTTGTCAAAATCAACGGAGAGACTTACCACAGGGATATCAGTAATGCTTTGGAGGAACGATTAGTGCATCGTTATGAGTAAGTCTTAAATAACCAGCTTTCTCTGTCCACCGGTTTTCACAATGACGCTTGGTCTACTTTGTTACAAACAGTACATTCTGTCTTTCAGGGGCCCTCCTTGTGGAAGCAGTGTTTCTCAACCTTGTAGTAACGGCGGTACTTGTTTTCCACGGTAAGAATAAAAAAATAAAACTGGGACACCAGTAAAAAAAATAGGGTCGACTCGTACTCAACTTTTCATTCTTGACTTTCCTCTTTTTTCGCCACGATCGCCATAATATCTAAGCAGCCACTTTTTAAACAAATTCCGTTTCAAGAATATGATGGTTCGCTGACTTGAATGTGCAATAATGTCTTTTCGTTTTATGTGTGTGTCTTACTACAACAGGCTGGAAAGTTTCATCTGTCTCTGCCCGGCCCAGTCTCTGTCTGGAAAGTCGTGTGAAAATCGTAAGTTTTTTCTTCTTAATGCTTGTTATCATCATCATCACAAAGCCCTAAGCAAGGCAATGACCCCTTCCAGATTTTTCATGTAGATAAAAATAGTACAAAAAAAAGAGATTTGAATGAAAATGGTGTGCTTTTTTCAGGAAAAGAAATTCCCGGTCCAGTCAGATTTGACGGGCAAAACTTCCTCAAGTTTACCTCGCAAAATCGCCAAACAGTAAGTCGTTTTGTTTGCATTTTTTTTAGCTTCATGTGCAATTCTTTAACGCTCTGTAAATTGGATGTTATATATGTTGTATATTCGATAACTGTATGAAAAAAAAACAAATTACTAAAATGGATTTTCTTCAATTTTTCCTCTATTCTCTCTCATGCTGCGTGATGGTGTGGTACTTTCTTGTTCTTTTAACACATTTTCCCACCTTCTCTTCACTATACTGCTAAATTCAGTGAGTCTTTCAACTTTTCCGAATACGATGACTTTTACAATGAGAACTTTGACTCGCATCTGGACGAGCTGTTTGCCGAGTCTGGGGAATCTGATACTAATAGCAGTAGCAGTGCGTATGAAATAGACGTGAATGAGCCCATAGGAGCGAGTCAAGAGGATGGCGACGACGATGAGGATGATGACGATGTTGATTTTGTGGATGACGATGAAGATTTTATCCCTTTGTTAGAGGATGAAATAACAGAAAGGTTGGCTTGAGTGATGGGCTTTTTTCAAACAAAAATACTAACAATAAAAAATACAAACGCTTGCGTAGGTATTTTATTTGCTTCTCAAGTCAAAATCACTGACCGTTGATCAAATAACACTATATACCGTTGTTGAGTGTATTGATTTGAGACAGAAAAGATTTTCAAGAGGGCTTTTTTTGTTTTATATTACTTTCTAATCGGATGAAAAAATAAGAATTATTATTGCTTTGCGTGGGACTTTTGTTTTATTTTTTTTTATTATGTTTTATTTTATTTTCTGCTTCATAAGTAATCCTTGACATGATTTCAACATGTAATACTCAAATCTTTTTTTCTTTTGTATTTGTATTATATTTTTTATTAATCACAAGTGCTTTTTATTTCAAGTGCTACTTTGGAATAAGGTTTACAAACCAGAGAGAACATCTAAAGCGTTTACAAAATATATTACGCAGGAAAAAATATTAATAAATAAATCTTCCATGCTCTATATAGGGTGAAGGCACAAAGACGCAACCGAATTGAGATTGTCTTCCGTACCACAAGTGAAGCGCCTGGGGTAATCATTTGGACGGGATAATAAATAAATCTTCCATGCTCTATATAGGGTGAAGGCACAAAGACGCAACCGAATTGAGATTGTCTTCCGTACCACAAGTGAAGCGCCTGGGGTAATCCTTTGGACGGGTAAAAGCCCTCACGGCGATTCACAAAGTAGAAAAGGTTATCTTGGCGTATTCATTGTTGACGGGTATCCGGAGCTTCGTATTGACTTGGGCTCCAGTAAAAATAGGAGACCCGTTGTAATTCGCTCCAAGGTATAATGAAAACAAAAACATGACTCATAATGTTACATGAGTAGAAAAAGATAAAATTGCGTTTTCCAGACGTTTTCAATAAGACTTGCTGTTGTAATTTTTCTTTGTAAATCTAATATATTTATTGGTATTATTTTTTGGGGTGGCTATTATAGGTCAAAGTAACAGACGGTCGCTGGCATCAGCTCCTAGTTGCCAGAAGAAGGAGACTGATAGTTTTGCAAGTTGACGGTTCCAAACCTCATAGGGCAACTGCACCTGTTGGCAGTAATGTGTTGGTGTCCGATGGAAGATATTGGATTGGTAGGAACCTATATTCTTATTTCGTGAATTCGTTTTCGTCATCATATCACATGTCATTTAATAGGTAGTTATATGAAATAACATTGCATTTATAATTGCAGGTGGTGTAGCCTCGTCAGTCTTGGCTGGGGAGATACCTCCAGAGTTCCACCAAGGTTTTGTGGGTTGCATTGACCTTGTCCGTATTGAGAGAAGAAGACTGCCACTTTCAAAAATAGCTGTTGCTACCGGTACACCCTTTTGTGAGGATGACTACTGAAGGAAATAATGCAAACTATTTCATGTATGATGCTTCCATAATAAAAAAAACTACTGCATATCCATCAATCTTTTATCCTGTAAAAAAAAGATACCAATGTCATCAATACAAGTTTCGGCCATGTCATCCCCAAACGTTTAGAATGATGATGAGATAGAAATGATCGCAACCAAAGTATACAATTTTGAAGAGATGAATTTATCCGTAATAGGGTATCTATAAAAAATAAAAAAATGTAAAAAAAACTACTTGAAGTACAATATTGCTCTGTATGCATAAAAGTGTGAAATAAAGTTTAAAGTATAATTTTTAAGATTTTTATATTTTATGATGATGATAAAATAGTAAAATAGAAAGTGTATTGGTATTTGTAAAAGTAATAAGTATTGTAAAGGAAAAGAAAAAGTAATATAGTTGATAGTAATAATAATATCTAATACACACTTCATTTATGACTGACTTATATAGAAGGGAGGTTTTATCTTGTAATTTATGAAGTAGGTGTACAGTACATGACTAGTACATAGGTAGCTCTCAGGAAGATTCACTGGCACATTTGTGCCACACACGTCATCAATATGATATTGCTGTAAATAAAAAATATATATAATGTCTTTTTTTATTGCTGTTCAATTCAAATTTAAAAGGACGGATCCTACCAAGGGCTATTTTTGGGACACAATTTCAAAAAAAAATATTTGATACAGACATTATGTTTACTGTTTGTGTGTACATATTTTTGATTAAATTTTGGTTCATCAATAGTCCATATTCCCTCCTTTTCCGCGAAACACGAAAGTTTTAACAAGTCTAGTCTGTTTCCTATTTTATTACATGTTCAGATAAATCATAGTGCGAATAAAAATGTATTTTCTACTAAATGATATTATCAGATGGCAGATATAACCTTAAAATGTTTAAAACGTTTCGTTCTAGTAAACTTTCAAAATTAATGGTACTATAAGGAAAATATTTGTTTGTAACGTGTAAAAATGCAAATAATATTTATAATGTTACAGAGTGTAGGAGTAGGTTTTACGATATATTATTTCTTGTACATACGATTTTAACCATTTTTTGTGGAAAAGAAATTTATATTTGTGGAGGAAGCAGGATAACAATAAGTTTTTGAAATATATTATTTCTTGTACATACGATTTTAACCATTTTTTGTGGAAAAGAAATTTATATTTGTGGAGGAAGCAGGATAACAATAAGTTTTTTGAACAATGTATTCATGTAGAATTTGACTACCTCGGATTTACGGCAGATGCAAAAAAATGTACATGTTTTAAATGTAGATAAATATATAATCAACAATATCGTGTATCATTTTTCCACGTAAATTTTGTAAACTCTGCTGGAGAAACTCATTTATATTATTGATATTATTAGCTAATGGATAGCTTTTCCACATGTGTACATTGTAAGTCGAAAAAAATGAGTAAAAGTGTAGCATAAGTATATTATTAACTCAAACGAACTAAAAAATATTAACTTTGTAAATGTAACAGAGCGCTGGATGAATGTGTGCTACAAATAGTTAAACAAATGATATTTAAAGCCTGCCAGCAAGAAATAGCTACGTTGATTGTTAAACCATAGAATATTTTTTAGCGTACACACAACTTGGTATATAGAATATATAGTCTTTAGAAAACTAACTTTTAACAAAATAATGTGAAATGACTTTCGGTCTCAGTTTCTGATAGAAATAATTTTTTTCTCTAAATCGGACATCAATTACATGGTATAATATGTGTGAATGAGCGTTGTAATCAATATTATTGTAACGATATAAAAAAGATGTCAGGATTTTAAAAAACATTGTTTGATACTAAAAAAAATATTATGTGGTTGTTGTTTTTATCTCTAATAACAAAATTAATAATACAAATAAAATTATTGTTAGCAAAAAAATGAACCTGTGCGAAACAAATGTGGAGGAGGACGCAACAATTTGCAACTCTGTGGGCATGTATTTATGAATTTGTAAACATACAATTAGATGACATTCTCTGAATATACTATACACACTCACAACAGAAAACATTCAACATTGTAATTTGTAATAATGATGATAATGAATGAGGCATTATGATTTACTGATAATAAAAGTTTTTTAATAAAATTATTGTTAGCAAAAAAAATGAACCTGTGCGAAACAAATGTGGAGGAGGACGCAACAATTTGCAACTCTGTGGGCATGTGTTTATGAATTTGTAAACATACAATTAGATGACATTCTCTGAATATAATATACACACTCACAACAGAAAACATTCAACATTGTAATTTGTAATAATGATGATAATGAATGAGGCATTATGATTTACTGATAATAAAAGTTTTTTGTGCTACTATATATTCAGTAGTGTACCAATACGACTACCATGAAATTAAAAATAAATACGAAATATAATAATATACAAATAATAATCAATTGGAATTGTATACAATAAAGTAATGTGTCGTAGAAAAGTAATGTTTTCAAGTAATGATGAATGACTAGCATATTTTTAGCTGCATATATAGCATCTATAATAATAATAAAAAATAAATAAACAAAAATTTACCTTTAAATCTACAACCACTACAACAAACTGATTTCAATTTGGAGGAGGGGGAAAAGTGAGGGTGAGTTTGCTATTTGCACGATTGAAAAAAATGACTCTGAAACAATAAATTGTGTTACAAAATCACATAAAAAATACCACACAGAGTTTGTTATTGAATATTATAATCCTTTGAACTTTAAGAGACGTATATATTTTTTTAACATTCAAAAAATGCATAATATAATATCTCGTCGTTATTCTGCTATACTACCAAAGGAATTTTGAATGTTACCAATACACCTCTCACCACTGGGACTATAGCGCAATGATATATACTCAACGCGATGTCAATGATATTCTCTGTAATTCATATATTGCATAATATGACTAAATTATACAGTTGAATTTTATCTCTATAGGCAGGTAATTGCAGAGTACGAAGATCGAGAGATTCAATGCGAATTAGATTTTCGACTTTATATAAAATTTCTATATAATATTCAGTATCA